>JAANIC010000981.1:156884-191189 GCA_017607545.1 Acromyrmex charruanus | reverse complement strand
TAACTTGTGTCGTGGTTCTTATGCTCTTATTTTTATATATTTTTATATTTTACGAGTGCAAATTTATCTGACTGATCCTCTGCAATGAGAACCACTGATCTGTTTATGTCACCGAGAATAATGATTACTACTTCACGTTCTCCTTCAGTGAAATTTATCATTTGAAGTGCAATTTTTGCAAGAATCAGATGAATTAGTTAGACATGTGAGCTCTTAGCGCACGTGTATACAGTCAGTCAAATAAGAACGTGGTCGGCCTTACTCAAAGCTAATAAAAGATATCGCCCTAAATCTATCATGAATCCATAGACACCTTTATCCTTGATGCACTATCAAAGAAGATTCAGTTGTCATTGAACTTTCTTAAGAGAATCACATTAAGCGCCATGAGTACCAAATACGCATCACGCTGTGTTCCTCTGCACTCACCTGAAAGGTCCAAAAATGTCACAATTAGCGGCTGCTAAATATATGAAAAAGTCGAAATCATTCGTACAGAAGTGGGTGCAGCGATATAATGTGGCAAAAAATGTCGATGATTTACCGAAACGTGGCTCGATATGCAAAATGGACAAAAAAGACGATAAAAAAATAATGAATCTGTTTTAACACGGAATCCTGGCTTAACACTGCGTCAAGGACAAGCAAAATTGAAACAGAAAGGTTCAGATATATCGTACGAAACTATTCGAATCTATCTCAAGGCTAATAACATGAAAATGGTGCAACAGTTTTTTATAAATTAACTCGACCACGCTTTTACTTGACTGACTGTATGTATGGCCCGTCATCATTCTATCTATAGAGTTTGATGCATAAATTGTAATCAGAAGCTCCTTTAGTCTATTTCCAACCATAACATAATCTATACATATCATGAAATACATTAATAAATGGAAACCACCCAATCTTATCACAACATTTTCCAAGTTCAATTCCGGACCGTTTGTCGAAACGATGTCTCGCGCTTTTATATAAAGCGGCTGGTCAAATGTTACGAAACATGTTTGTTGATTTGCAGTTTCACATTTTTTTGCAGCAATTTTTAATACTGTAAAAATTGTATCATAATCGCTGGAGAACGCATTAATAAATGGCAAGCACAGTATTTTCGTTTTATGGAATAATTTGTCTTTAGTTACTTCTTCCATAAAATCATTCCATTTCGGTATAAAGAGCAAATCGGCCCATTTTCCATACAGCCCGAGCAAATCCGATGAAGATGGCAAAAGTTGATTGGAAACTGGATGAATATCTCCTAAATTGAGAATTTTAATTGCTTTCGACCAGATTCCTTCTTTTTCTCAAACGCCATGAGCGGAACGGATCCGAAATTCCCGACAACTTCAGATGTTGGTATTGTTGTGAGACGTTCAATTTTTTGATCGGAAGCAACAGTTGTTGAAGGAGTCAGATATTGGATTCCGCCCATTGCATGAAATGTATTCAACCTGTCCAATGTTTGCGTATTGAAATCTGTATTATCGAATATAAACTGTGAGAATGACTGAGAATCAATTGATATTGATGAACGCATTATAGCAGAGATCTCCAAATGCACTACTTCTTGATATGATGAACAGAAACCTAAAGCTGACAGTACTTCGAGCAATTTCAAATACGTACTTTTTGTTCAAAAACGCTGCGAGTTGCAACACTCCAATTTGCAACGGCGACAAATACAATCGGGATCTTGCCGCACTGATTATAGCTTGTGCTATACACTTTGTTTTCCACTTTTTGTGAGAACCAACTTTTTTACTCACTATCACTTTCTATTCGAGGAAGACGTTCAAACTTTCCGGTACAACCATCTTAACATCTTGCAGAAAATTGTCCGATGGAGAGTAATGCTTTGTCTCGTACACTTATAAACGAATATCCTCTAGTATTATTGCCTCTACTTCTTTCACAACGCGAAGTCGTTCTTCCTCTTGATTAGATTTTCTTTTTGCGTACCACATGTCGATAAATATTTTATATCCGTATTACGAAAACAAACAACCGGAGACGATTTCTTCCCGACATTAATATCGTCATCATACTTATCCAAAAATTTATTTTTTACCGTTCTTATATCTGGATGATATTCATTGTATTTGCCATTAACTCCTCGATAGTAAACATTCGGCATTCTTCGGCATTATCTATGCATAAATATATTGCATCGCTTGATCTACGTCCAATAATAGCCAATCTCGTTTCTGACCTGCTCTTGGTGGCGCATACAATTTCTTCATGCACGAGTTATATCTGGCTTCAACTGCAACCAAATCTACTGCTTGATTAACACGATCTATAATGTGGCGTACTCAATCGTCATTGTGCTTCAAAGCAATTTTTAAAATTGTATTTTTTACCGAAATCTTTCTCACCTCATAAACAATGTCACGTTCGGCTAGTTTTGTTTTTTTTCTGTGTGTTTTTTCAAAAACTCATCGGTTATTTCTTCTGCGCAAAGAAAATATCCTTTTTTAAATTCGAAAGTTGGTACAATAGAACGTAATGTTATTCTCGGAGTGCTAGTACTACCGCCTTTGCGCAAAAATGCAACGACGAGTTTTTCATTATTATACGATTTTCGATATGCCTCATGAACACGCATAGATGTTCGATCTTTCAAAAACTGCTCTTTTCTATCCTTTCTTTTTTTACTTGATGTTTGAAAACGCCTTTCTCTTTCATTTTAACCGCATCACTCCCTAACAACTGTTCACAAAAGCACTTTTCAACATCAACCATCGTTTATAAACACGCTCAATTCAATATACAAAGCGCATGTCGAATAGTCGAACGTATACTAAAGTATGAGACAGATGAAATGAAATATTCTCAACAACAATGTAAATATGTTCAGATCGTAGTATATTACGGGATCACGTATATGATCCAAATTCGTATATTAGGGGAGACCGGGGTCAGTTGACTATAGATGTAAGTAGAATAATCGAGGCTACATTAATAAACAAAACACGCGTAAACGTGTCTGAGCACGTAGCACGACTTCCGCTCAGTCTGCTGCAACATCTTGTTGCGAACATCTATGATAGAAGTTACGCTACAATTTAAAAAAATCGTACATCTAATTGTAAGTAAATATTTTTATTTTTAAAGTTTTTGTTTTACAATCATATATGATTGTCTAAGATATTTGATATCTACACATATATAGATAGTAAGTAGTTCTTACTTAATAAAGTCCAACAAATTTTTTTTGTTTATATATCTTTGTTTATGTATATTGTTAATGTTTTTAAAAAATGAACGGATGGGGATAGTAGAGTAATCATAGCATGGAACTGTATGAATCATTTAGTGACGACTCTTACAGTATTTACTCAAAATTTTATTTCTTTAAAAAAATTTTCCTCTGCGATAAATGTTATAAGTTCCCTCATGTCCAATCTCGAAAATTAGGCTCATTCGACGTGTTTTTGCACGAAATGAACAAATTTTGCAAAAAAAAGCATTGTTTTGTTCCTGCGAAGCGAATGTTTGTGTAAAATATATTTTTATAAAAGTTTTATTAATATGTTTAAAATATATTATAATATGTTTAAAATATATTTTTATAAAAGTTTTATTAATATGTAGCCAAAGATGTAGCTTAAATACATTAATCTTTATTTTAATTATCTTAGTCAAATTATCCGGTCCCGGGACTAGTTGAATCAAATGGAATGCATTAGAAAAATATATTTTTTTTATTAGTTATTAATTTCCTCTTATTATTAAAATATTATTGGGTAGTCAAATGCTTGTAGTAACTGGTGTAGAATTTATTTTTTCGATAAGTCTCTTAATTTTGTCTGTAAAAATTCGAAATTAAAAAATGGATCTATCTTAGCTCCGGTCTCCCCTATATATTATGCATGTGTTATGTGTTCAAGCATATTTTTTTAGCATTCTAGCTTTAAAAATATATATTGCACGAAAAACTTGTAAGATATAATTTGTAGAAGATTTACACAGCTTTATTTTTGAAAATAACTATTTTTGCGGTAAAATGTGAGATATTTCGACGAAACTCTGAAAAGTGCCATTTTTTTGCTGTTTTTTCAATATGGTATACTGGCAGCAAAAAAAAGGTGGCAAAACATTGACTGCAGTTCAAGAAACCCCAAATTATGATCCAAATATAAAAACTCCTGCATTCACTGCGATCAAACAGAGTTTCCATTGTGAGGTAAAATAACACCTACATCTACACACACACACACCCGCGCGCGCGCGCACACTCACACGACACACATACGCTCACGTACAGTGTCCTTTGATAACTGCAGGGTGAGAGCAAATTATACTGCACGATTTCAATTATATATAAAAAAATAGGTGTACGTATGAATGAATTATATAGTGTCTTATAATTCATTCGATAAGTCTCGTGGACAGATAGAGCGGACTAACTGAGTAGAAAAGTTCTCTACCGTTTTGTAATTTTCGCAATAATTAACAAGATATAAATTATTAAAAATTGCCGAATATTGATCTTCAATATTTTTTTTTCTTAAATACTATCAATTTTACAGAAAAATAGCAAGAGGAAAATTGTTTATTTTCTTCTCATAAAACTCTAAGAATTTTTTCAGAATTTTTCATTAACTTTTCAGTACTGCATTTTCTTATTTTTACATGAGAAAATACAGTATAAAAAAATTCTAAAAAAAATTCTCAGAATTTTATAAATTTTGACTTTAGTCGGAAGCTGTTAATTTATAGATTATGCTTACATCTTCTTCTTAATTTTTATATAAATATTTTTGTTGATATTTTTATACAATCTCTGGAATTAACAATCGCAAAACATTTGTTCACACTTATTGTACTATTACCTAGCACTTTGTAAATATTTTATACTTTACCTTCTGTTCTAATCCCTGTGCTGTTGTACTGTATCTATCCCTTTCTTTCTCTACAGCTTCTATTTGTGTTTTCATGTCGTTGATAGTTTGTGTCAGTGTATCCAATTCATGTTCTATTCTTTTTTTGCCATGTCCACATAATGATAGT
Organism: Acromyrmex charruanus; assembly: GCA_017607545.1. Classification (NCBI taxonomy): domain Eukaryota; kingdom Metazoa; phylum Arthropoda; class Insecta; order Hymenoptera; family Formicidae; genus Acromyrmex; species Acromyrmex charruanus. The sequence goes on along the minus strand of JAANIC010000981.1, from coordinate 186,176 downwards.
TCATGATCTAATTGCTTGATTCGCTCATATGCGGTCTCTTTGCTAAGAGCAATGTTATTTTTTTCTCGTAAAAGATTTTTGATACGTTGCTTGTCCTCGAATTGTTCCTTGCGACAGGTTTGAGCATCATTTTCAACATTCTTGAAATTAATCAGAGTTTGCTTTAATTCACGCTTCAGTTTAGATTGTTCAGATTCCGTTTTCAGCAATCGTTTGTCTATTAAATCTTTCTCATGTTTATATTTGGTGCTGTCCTCTTTTGATCTAAAACATTTATTATTTATCGTAAAATCGGACTTGTGACAATGATACAATAAAATATATAATACAATCTGTTTTACAAGACACCCCGAAATTCAACAAAATATCAAAAAACATGGAGCTATGGGAATCAGGCACGCTAATTTGTGCATAATAATTATCTTTTTTAAGAACAAATAAATAGAATATTTTAAATAGAAATTTAATTTAATTCTCAGTCAATCATTAAAATCTTACAATATTTTGATCTAAATCTTACAAAATTCTTCTTGTACGTTTTGGCTACAATGCTTAAGCCCTCATCAGCAAAGAACCAAAGATAGAGGCATCAAAAAATGCACCTAATATAGACTACTAGACAAGATAAATGGACAAAAATAAAATTACATTGTCCAATCAGTTGAAAGAAATGTTTTCTAGATGGAGAAACGGCCATTATTTAATAGTAGCAATCCACAAAACATTTACAAAATTAAAAAAAAACAGATCCGGCACAGACAGTTACGGAATAAATTTTTTTTTTTTTAACATCCAATTTATTTTACAATCTGTCTGACGACATTCAGTAAAAATATATACAAGGTACGAACATAACATGACCAGATACACACCCATTGGTGAGTACCTACTTTATGTTACTGTGCGAATGCGATGTTTACAGCTACTTAGTGTTACATGAGTGAATTGCAGTTTGAATGTTATTGTTATTGTTGTTACAATGAAAAGGATATAAGAGAATAATAATTTCAGCTATTGTTATGTTAGAGAATCTTGTATTTCTTCAGTCTTGATGTTCTGCTTGCGAGAAGTAAATCCGAAGCAAGCTTGTTTGGATCATTTAATAATCTTCCTTTATATCTTGTATTTAACGTTTTTATTTCTTCGACAACTGTAGGTATATTGAGATCATTTCTGATAATTTCATTTGTCACATACCAGGGGGCATTGGTAATATTGCGAAGTAATTTAGCTTGGAATCTCTCAATTATTTGGATGTTGGAATTGGAGGCGGCCCCCCATAGATGTATTCCGTATGTCCATACAGGCTTCAAGATGCTTTTATATACTAACAGTTTATTATTTATTGAGAGTTTTGACTTTTTACCCATGAGCCAATACATTTTTCGGAATTTTAGATTTAGTTGTTTACGTTTTGTCCATATGTGTGTTTTCCAGGTCAGTCTACGGTCCAGATGCATGCCTAGATATTTCACAACATCTACCTGTGGTATATATTTGTCATTTAGAAGAACTGGTGGGCATGTATCTCTTCTTAGCGTAAAGGTTATATGAGAAGATTTTGTCTCATTTATTTTTATTCTCCAATTCCTGAACCATTTTTGCGCTACGTTTAGATATTTTTGTGTATGTTCTGATGCAGTTTGAGCGCTGGAGTGGGAAAAGAGAATAGCAGTATCATCTGCATATGTAGCTATTGTTGCATTTTCCGTAATTGGTAGATCTGCTGTATATAATAGATATAGGGTTGGACCTAAGACACTGCCTTGTGGAACCCCCGCGTTGATGCTGATGTTGTTTGTTGTCTCGTCATTTACCTTTACTTGAAAGGTTCTGTTGTTTAGGTACGATTCAAGCAATAGGTAAAGGGTCTCAGGGAGGTGCTTTTTGAGTTTATAAAGAAGGCCTTTGTGCCAGACTTTATCAAACGCTTGCGCCACATCAAGAAAGACTGCGGAACAGTAACGTTTATTCTCCAGATCGTTTCTTATTTTTGCAGTTATTCTGTTGACTTGTTCGGTTGTGCCGTGATAGTTTCGAAAACCAAACTGATGATTTGGAATTAATTTTTTTGATTGTATTATCAAATTAATCCTTTTCAGGATTACTTTTTCTGCAATTTTGGATAAAACAGTGAGCAAGCTTATTGGCCTATAGGATGTGACTAGTTCTGGGCATTTACCAGGTTTTGGAATAAGTATAATCTGCGCGTTTTTCCATTGGTCCGGGAAATGGTGTAGACGGAACATTGCGTTGATTATGATCGTAATTAGTCTGAACGCTTTGGGAGGCAGTTCCTTGATCATTTTCCCACTTATCTTATCGTCACCAGGTGATTTTTTATTTTTTAAGTTTATAATAATACGTTTAACGTCTTTGAGTTTGACGTTTTTAAAAACTGTTGCTTCTTTGTGAGTAATCTGTTCGTTGAATAGTTCTTTTTCCTCTTGTTCGGTGTTTTCCGCTGGGGTTGGTTCAAATACTTTTGTTAGGTGTTCTGCAAAGCTGTATGCTTTTTCAGAGTCGCATCTAGCCCATTTTCCGTCTGGCTTTTTTAGAGGTGGTATATGTTGTATAGGACGATTTATGTTTTTAGTAGCTTTCCAGAGTGAGTAATCGGAAGCTTCACTCGCGGAAAGGTTTTCTAAGAAAGATTGAATGCTATTATTTTGTTCCACTCTCAGTAACTGCTTCAGATTCTTGGTTACTTTGTTTAACATTGTTTTATCTTGTTTCAGTCTAGTAGACTGCCACTTTTTCCTCAGTTTTCTCTTTTCTTGGATTTTATCAAGGATTTTTTTTGGTATAAACGGGGCATCTGCTTTCGTCGTAACCCTAGGAGTGGATTCTTTCACCGCGTCAAGGATTATTTTCGTTAGCGTTTTAATTGAGTTTTCTAGATCATTTGTTGTTTTTAAAGGTATATCACAGGTTAATTTATATTCTACTATATCACGGTATCTATTCCAATCCGTTTTCTTACTGTAAATTGGATTCTTTTTTTGTTTGTGTTTTACCTCTCCTTCGTAACTGATGAGCACTGGTGAGTGGTCGGACGATAGATCAAAACAGGAAGAGACTGTAAAATAGGTCTGGTTTATACCTTTTAATATTGCAAAATCTATGAGATCCGGGGTCTTACATGTGTCGGTTGGCCAATAAGTTGGTTCACCAGTGGATAAAGGAAAGAGGTGTTTTTCCTGCATTGCAGCATATAGTTGGCGTCCTCTTGGGGTAGGCGTCGTTTGTCTTGATCCCCACCATGGATGTTTGGCATTATAGTCACCGCCGGCTATAAAGCGCTGACCAAGGTTATCGAAAAGTTCATTAAAGTGCTCCTGCGTTATAGTGTGTTTGGGCGGGCAGTAGATGGCAGCAAAGGTTATTGGTCCATTGCTGTCCTCCACTGTTATGCTGGTAGCTTGTAGAAAATCGAGTTTACAACTGGAGTTTTCAAAATGACGTATGGTGGATTTGACAATAACAGCGGTACCTCCGTGTGCCTTCCCGTCGGGGTGATTTGTGTCGTATATGTTATAATTTGGTATTTTCAGATAACTTTTTAGAGAAAAGTGAGTTTCGGAAATCAGCATAATGTCAATATTATTTTCTTTGAGGAAGAATTTTAGTTCAGAGGCTCTTTGTGCTAAGCCATTTGCATTCCATATTGCGATTTTAAAATTTCGATAGTTTATTTTGTTCCTTTTGAAAATGTTTGAATCAAGCTTGTGAGAATATTTAACATTGTATCCATTCTATTTATTAACTGAGCCATCATTGACTCAAGTTTATTTATAGTTATATTTGTTTCTTGTGTTGTTGTTATCGTTTCGACGTCCGGCTGGGTGTGACGTAGCACTTGTTGTTCTTGTCGAGTTGTGCTCCCTGCTACTTGCGCATACGTTACGTGGGGATTGTTCGTATTTTTCACGCCGTTGTGAGTTTCTGATCTATCTCGAGTGATTCGTTTTTCACGTAGAGATGGGAATGATTTTTCTCTTAACTGTTTATAGGCAGGACAGCCTTTATAGCTAGCAGGGTGGTTTCCTTCACAGTTTGCGCATGTAACTTCGTTTGAGCGTGTTTTGATATGGCAATCTTTAGTTAGATGGTTTTTCGCGCATTTGACGCATACCGGGTTTTTTTGACAATAATTTTTTGTGTGCCCAAATTCTTGGCATTTCATGCACTGGGGTATTTCTCTTTTTTTGTGTGGAGGCTCGAAGCTTACTATAAGGTTTAGCAGTTTATTGATTTCATAAATTTTTTTATTATTTTCTTTAGTTTTTATTTCAACGAAGAAGAGTGGCAGAGGGTTTTTTGTAGTTTTTTGCAGAACATTAGTAATGCTGACTACTTTATGATCGTGCTCTTCGATGGCCACTAGCAGTTCCTTTTTATCCACCGAAGGATGCATGTTTCTGAGAACTACCTTGTAGTTTTTTTCTTCTTTTTGTTGATACGTGTGAAATTGCGTTTTCTTTACTTTGAGCTGCTCAACGATGGACACATAGTTTTCTGATTGATTAGGTTGTATTTTTACACTGTTGTTAGGGAGCACTTTAAGTGTGTACTCATTTTCTGCAATTGTGTCAAGTAAGTCTTTTAGTGGTTTTAATTGCTCGACTCCATTTACGAAAATTGGAGGAGGTTTCTGCGGGACTACTACTGGGATAGACTTTTCAGTAACTGTTTCTTCCGCTAACTCCCCGTTAGCTAATTTTTCAAATTTATTCTCAGTATTGATTGGTATGCTAAGCCAGTAATCTTTTATTTGCGTTTGTCGTTTCCTTAGACGTCCGTTTTCTCCTGGAGGGCTGTTTCTGCCTCGTTTGCCGCTGGATAGGAACCATTTATCCCGATCTTGATTTTGCAGTTTTTCATTTAGCGCAGGAGAAGCGCAATTTTTATCTTGTATGGCCAAGTTGGCCATTTGACCAGAGATTTGTTTTTGTACACAGTAACACTGTTATTTCACTCTCGCTGCTTACGGATTTTATAAACACCACTACGCACAAGCAGTTCTATATCGGCACGCGCGTTTTCCGTGTTTACATACCACGACCCGAGTCAAGAACCTCGATAGAAACACGTCTGTTCGGCACGAGCGTCTGAGAGAGACTCACTATATTACGGAATAAATAATATAGTAAATTGTAGAAACATATAGATGAAATCGCATTAAGATTGGGCATAATAAAAGATATAACGACTTGAATTTGAAAACAGAAGAATAACATTCTTCTGTTCAAACTCAAGTAATCAGGATCTAAAATTTTATAAAAACTTATTCAAAAACGCATTATTATCGATCATAAGGAGAGGAATCTTTTACAAAAAATGATGTCACAAATGTGGAAACTGCTTAGTATCTAATGTAGTGACAATTTTCACTGTAAAAGTTATCAAACACAAACAGTCAAAAGCTTTGAATAAAATAAGTGAAAATATCTACTCCAGAATTAACAGTTAACAGAGAGTAATATATATAGAAGCTCATACAGAGATCTAAACGCTAGGATCATTGATTTTCGATTTCCTTCCCATTATAGATATTTTGATAGTCACTATGACTGTATCAACATGGTCCTGCAAATATTAATTTCTTTCTGAACATAGTCCTGCAAATATTAATTTCTTTCCATCCAAGAATGTACTTACATGCAGAAGTTAGTAAAAAAGTTGAACTTCTTGGACACCTTTGGATTGTAATCACAAACGAGGAAATGGAATTCGATTGGTATCACAAACCAATTTTTTCTGACAGATACCTAAATTTTATTTTCTCAGTACTCAGAATTTCAAAAACATAGTACGATCATGGCTTTATGGACTAATCTTTTCAAAGGTAAAGGCCGTATTATTTAAGAAATTAGTGAGAGAGCGAAACTTTTAAAGGGTAAGTTGGACTTCAAATGCTTAGATAATGCAGTGTGAATTTAAATACTATACAGTCTTCAACATCTGCTAAATCGTGTACAGCATATCCAAAATTCTTGTCTCCGTTTCTCCTATTGTGTTCGAAAATACAACCACATTCTCTGTATTATCAGAAATCTGACTGACTTAAAATTTGGCAACGTTTAATTCTCCATCTGTGCTGTCTTGTATTTTCTTTTCTACGCTCCAATATTTCTCTATATCTGCGACGTCTCCTTCAGTTGAACTCTGAGCATCATTCCTCTTTTAACCCTCTTGTCACCAGATACCAAAATTACTTATCCTTCCCCATATATCGATCTACTAAGTTCCGTGCTGCTTTCTCCTACACCTCTGTCAAACATTTTATTCCCTTCCTGATTCAATAAAAACCTCTCCTTTTCTATCTTCGTTCCGCTGCCTCGCGTTTCATTGCGTCATTCATAGTATTCAAACGAGACTGATGTAATTGGTGTGTTTAGGATGTACGCACATGTGTATGTGTGTGAGTGTATGTGTGTGTATATGTGTGTAGGTGTATGTATGTGTGTATGTTTTCAACTATAGTTTATTGTTGTCTTATTCTGGTTTTGTTACTGGTAGGCTTTGTAACAGCAATTTTGCTGACGCCTAACCATTTGCTAGCTATTGTCTATTGTATTTATGTTTATGTGAACTGTAATCTACTGTATCATACTTTATGCCTATTACTATGTTAATATATAGTCTTTTTTTATTTATCTTTTTTATTTAATATATAGTCTTTTTAGCTTTGCAATAAACTAAACTGAATTAAATAGTCCTTTAAATTGCGCAACAAAATGATTTTTCTTGAAATGCAAACCCGACTGAACTATCGTAATAATATCACAGATATGCACATAGGCATCTTAAAAAGATTTTTATAACGCTGAACAAGGTATTAAAATCTTTAAATAATTTTATTGTAAAAAATGTTACCTCAGGGAATTGAACCCAATTGCTTTGCTTTCAGTGCGAGCGTCTGTTACACCACCGAGGCCTTAATAATATTCATTGTAATAATTAGTACGATACGTATGGAAGCAACATCTTTTTAAGCGACGTAAATAAACAATATTAAACAAGAAATCTTAGGACTGTAAATATAAACAATCTTAACTAATTACTTAACTAAGTTAAATTTTATCAAAAAGTAAAACACTTAATTGATACTATCTTTTATTATTTACTTAGCTCTAATCATATGTATCATTTGTATTAAAAATTTGATATCAATAAGTCAAGTTAAATTCCATGTAATTTGGATATAAAATTAAATAAATAATATTAACTTTAATGATATGCATATCATTCGTACAAAAAATTTGATATCAACAAATGACGCTAACTTAAATCCCGTAAAAAATTAAATTAAATTAAGTAAAGAATGCAATCTGTAATTACGTTACCTTATCCATTCAAGTGTTACCACACAAACTTAAAGAAGTAAACACTTGACGATGCTAGATCACGGTATATTATAATGTTGAAAAACATGAATGTAAAATAAGAAAAATGAGAAACATTTCCATAAGAGTAAAAGTACCTAACGTAAATATATTTTTGATTGGGTTAAACAGTCATATAAATTACGAAAGTTGGGCAAACTATTAGATTGAAATCTAAAATAAATAAATTTAAATTTATAAGACTTGTGTGAAAAAGAAAAAAGAAATAAACAGTAAACTCTATTCTTATTTAGTTTAAAAAATATTTAGATTAAATTCATTATTACATTAAAATTGTAATTATCTTTTATTATTTATTTTTAACTGTTGTTATAATTTTTGAATTGCTTTTATAGTTCTTGTTATTCGATTTGGCAGTGCCAAATGTTTACTTCTCTTATTTTTTGTGGTAACACTTGAATGGACAAGGTAATGCAATTACGGATTGTATTCTTTACTTAATTTGGTATGGGATTTAACTTGACACCAGTTAATATCAAATCTTTTTTACGAATGATACATATCATTAGAGTTAAGTAAATAACAGAAGATAGTATTGTATTTTATGTTTGAATTTGATAGAATTTAATTTGGTTAGTTAAGATTGTAGCATCTGAGTTTTAATTTTTCATTTGATACATTTTTTTTCGAGAAGTAATAATTTTTGAGAATTAAAGTTGCCATTATTGGATTGGAATAAGAAGACTTCTATAAGAATATCCTTGAAGAAAAATAAAAACTGTCATTAATTGTTGTAACTTAGATTTTATTTAAGGAGCACGTATTCTTAGCACCTTTTTATACCCTTTCTAAAAAGATAATTTTGTACTGATATCACGCATTTTGTAGTGACGAACATCTTTATATAAAGCTTACCTTACAATTGACTTTAAGAAATAGATGTTCATGTGTTTATACGAAATTTAGAGAGAGCCGAAATTAGCTTCTATTAATCCCTTTTTTTGTAAAATAATTTTTATATAATAAATTTTAAAAGAGAATTACAGATATAATTACTTGAGTCAGTAAAAATGTCAAGACGACGGTCATCTGTATTTTCCAAAGAATAATAATTAACAAATACCAGTGTATAATTTATATTTCGTATATATATTAAATTTTATGTATATCATTGTTTCTATCGGATTTTAAATTGTTACGTCCAAACCCATGGAGATTTCAAATTTATGATCCTACTGGCGAGAAGAGGAGCGGGAATGGTGAGGGTACCTGGAAGGATGCGATTAGATTCTTGTCTCGCAGGTATCCGCACAGAGGTGAGTACCGCGAGTCGAACACAACCTTTTTGTGCTCGTCTCGGAATATGGGTCAACGTTCCGCAAACACGCTATGATACCTTTTCTTACGAGTGATGCGATCGTCGGTCCGAATTTCGAATCAAGGATTCTAATCCTTTTAACTTGGGAATGGACCACATGCGATCTCTGAAAAGGCAAAGTTAAATGACTACGAGGCTGTTTAGGGTTTTAAAATTAAAGAACGAGAGAGAGAGAGAGAGAGAGACAATACTAATAATTTGTCATAGAATCGAACGAGCAGTGAGACAATAAAATAAATGTACGCACTGAATTTATTATACACACACATAAGTAACATTTATTGAGTTAACAAACAAATAATTTTGTTGTCAAACAGTTTTTATTAACGCTAAGTTAAATCGTCTAGGTTTGCGCGATCCTGCACATGAAACAAGCAATTTCGACCGATTTTTCGCGTATATACTTTCGGTAATTACAATTTCTATTTCGGCGCGGATATCGTCAGCTAGTAACCGAGCGCAATTATAAGGAAAAAACTGGCGAAAAAGCATACCGTTTCAAAAGGAAGGCTGCAGTACTTTCTTTCTCGATCCGTTTATTCGAACTAACTAACGTCAGACCGTCTCCCATCTCCTTTTATGTTATTCTAGATTGTTCTAGAAATTGCAAGAAAAATTATTCGACGGAAATGACATCGCTAGAGAACAATCTAGAATTACAGCAATTATTGACCAACGATTTTTGGAGATTGATTTTTAACGATCATGTGTCCTCTTTTGATAGGCTGCCCTTCGCGGGAGCGCCTCTCGCGATTGGGGTTCCGTTTGCGCGCAGAGATTCCCATTGGTCATTTGGCGATTTGCGCGCTATAACATCACGCGTGATGCAAAGCCGCGCAAAACGCCGCGCGAATTTAATTTATCCGCATACCGTTTTTGCGATGAGCAATTTGCGACTAACTCTACTTCAAACATTCCGCCCGCCTCATTGATGTAACCAACGAAGAAGGACACAATTGCGATTGTCAGTATAGATTCGCGACGTGACAATTCGCGACTCATTCACCTAGACGCGGCGCGACGCTCCAAATGTTTACGCGTGCATGCATGATTGAGGTTAAATTATTGTTAATGCTATGAAATTAATTAGTTATTTGGTAAAAATGCAGTGTAAAAATGTACTGTGCCCTATGAGGATGAAATTGAATGAGTATGATGGTGCCTAACACGTTAATGACGAACTCTCCACGGCTCGAATGATTAGATGGTAAATACACAGTGAGTAATGATTTCTATAATGAAATGATTTAGAGTGATGATTCTTCCTCGTCATTAATAAGTTATGTGTAAAAATTTCTGTCGAATTATGAAATATACGTCGTAATTTATTAAATTACGTCCCAGCTAAGATTCATCGAGGAAATTCAGGCGAAGCATTCAAGTTGAGTTATCGCGCGAAAGTTATCTCCTCCTGTGATTTTAGTGAGTCGTCGTCCGGAAACAGGACAAGTTTTACCAGCGTGAGTTCCGAGGAGGCCGTCCTGACTGTCACAACCCGCACGCGTCCGTCCTGGCCGGGATGCAAAGCGGTAATACGTGCAAGTGGCCACTTGGAGGGTTGTGTAACTTCGTTCTTAAGAAGGCACATTTGTCCGATCCATGGTTCCGAGTTGCCTGTCGTTACTTGCTTCTGTCGGATAGGCTAGGTATTCCATGGCGCATCGATCCCAGAAATGGCTTCGCATTTGTTGTATGTGTTCCAGCGCGCAGAGTGACGAGTTGTCGCCTCCGCCAGTGAAGGTTCAGAGACCGCCAGGAGGGATGATCCGATAAGGAAATGATGTCAGTACTCGGGATCATCGCTCATAGATCGAAGTGGCCGTGAATTGAGACTATCTGGCTGAGGAACCTGGGTCATTATTTCCTCATATGTGAGTAGACTCGCCTCACGTGGTGCTTGAGCGACTTGACGGCTGCCTCCCGAAGTGCAGTGCGGCTGGTGGGTTGAATCGCTATTGGATTCGATCCTTCGCCAAGACCTGGCCAATGCGTCGCGCCTCGGTGCTCCCTGCCTGAAACATATTTCGGAGTGCGGCATCGGCACCAACAAAGTTATCATCGCAACCTGAATATATCACCTAACACACGCCTCGTCGCGAGATGAATCGACGAAGGGCGACCAGAAAGACATCAGTTGTATAATCTGACACCACTTCGAGATGTACAGCTCTTGTGCTGAGGCACACAGAAACGGCTATGTAAGCCTTGTGTGTTTTATGTCTTTGACCTTGAGAAGTCCGCAGCAGATCCTGCATAATCCACTCCATTATGCAAGAATGGTCATGAAGGAATTACACGAGGTCCCGTCAGATCGCCCACTTGTTGAGGTGTTGCCGCCTGCCAACACACACATCGTTGACATCGATGGATATGGCTTCTCACCAGTGCCCTCCCTCACGGCACTCAAAATCTCGATCTAAGCAGCACGAGTGTCTCTTGCACGCCTCTACTGGAGTGTTCAGGAATGATAGGAATCGATGATCTGGTAAAAGTTGAATCCTTGGGCAGGATAATTGGGTGTTTCTCATCATATGCCAGAAGTGCATGTTTTATCCGATCTCCCACCCGAAGAATGCCCTGCCGGTCCAGGAACGGACTTAATGTGATGAGTGAGCTTTTGCTAAACGGTCGGTCCTCGATATTGCTTGTATTTCTTGTTTGTAGATAGCTTCTTGCACTATTTGTGTCCACGCCAGCAGCGCCAAGTTCACTTCCTCTACAGTCAGCGTTCCCGGATTCTCCGATACTTCACCACGATTGCCACGTCGAAGATGTCGCCAACAAGCGGTCGCTCGTAGGAGTCTTTGTAGAGACGAGTATCTTTTCAAGAGGTCCATTTCTTCATCTGACGTGCAGGTCGCCGTGATGTGCACCGTGCTTCTGCGCTCCGGAAATTCCTGGTCCGATAGGGATATGTCCAGCCATTGCCGTGAACTGCCTGACCATGGAGGCCCCTGCCACCATATTTCATGTTGTGCTAGATCGCCAGGAGCTAATCCGCGTGACGCGCAATCTTCTAGATTGTTCCGGCTCGAGACATGATCCCAACGTGCGTTCGGGAGAGCCATCTGGATCTCTGCTACTCGATTGGCTACGAATGTTTTCCACCGCGAAGAGTGACCCCCGTATCCACCTCAAGTCTACTATAGAGTCAGTCCATAGATGCAAGGGTGCAAAAGTTCTTCGGATAGGCTCAAGACTTCGCCAATGTGAATCATCAGACGCGTGAGAAGAGTTACTGCGCATAATTCCAGTCGGAGAAGCGACACTTGTTTCAACGGAGTCACCTTGGTCTTGGCGATCACCAGTCTCACGCACCACTCATTCCTCTTCCTCTTTCGCAAGTACATCACTGCGCGATATGCTCTTTCAGAGGCATCCGCAAATGGAACGCAAATCCACTTCCAGAACGTCATCGAATCCAGAACATGTCAATCAATGCGGCACTTTAATGTCCTCCACGTGCGGAATGTCGTCCAGGAATTCTCTCCACCTGCCTGCATCCACGTCGCTCACTGAGGCGTCCCACTCTAGTCCTTACAGCCAGATGTGCTGTATGAGGATTTTGGCCTGCATGACTACTGAGGCTAACCAGCCCAACGGGTTGAAAAGTTGCGCCGTTTGGGACACAATCAGTCTTTTCGTGATGACTCTCCGCTCAAATGGATGACTCGTGAAGAAGGAGCAGTCATCAGTAGGATTCCATTGCAATCTCAGCGCAGTATGATTCTCGCCCTGACGCCAGAGTCCGGTTGAGCGCGGTCCTCTTCTGATATGTCGAAGAGCAGCGCTTTATGATTGGCTGTCCATTTCTTCAATGGGAAGCCGGGAACCCAGCTATGCAGATTCCCAGGAGTTGCCGTTGGAGATCACGGACCTCCGCCAAAGTTGCAGCCCCGGTGAGGACGTCATCCATGTATACGTCACAATGTCACGTCGCAATGTCAGGGAGCCTCTCGCAAAGCATGGGTCCTCATCCTCGATAAGTTGGCGCACGGTACAGATGGCCAGGTAAGGCGCACAAGCCAGTCCATATGTGACCATGTTCAGCTGGTATTCCTGGATAATCTTATTTTATTCAGGCCTCCATACGATTCGCTACAAATCCTGATCATCTGGATGCACCAAGATCTGTCGATACATTTTTTCCATGTCCTTCACGAAGATGTATTTGTGCCAGCGCCATCGTAGTAGTACATCGGCGAGAGTTGTGGCAACAAATTTGGACCTGTCAGGTGCGTATTAAATGACGTCCCGTCCGCGATGATGAACGAACCATTGAAGACCACGCGTAGCTTCGTCGTGTTGCTGCTTTCTTTCAGGACACCGTGATGTGGCACATAACACACTCTCTTCTGGAGCCCGTGGGCTCCACCCGGGTCATGTGTTGCAGCTCCTTACTGTTGCAGTTTGTATATAATTTGTGGAATGCCAGATCATGCTCGAACCAGCCTTCCATACGTTCTAGCATGCGAGATGCTGCCTTTCGTGTTGCTAGCAAATTCGGCAACGTAGCCTTGACCGGGAGTCGAACCATGTATCGTCCGTCCAGCGCGCGCGTGTGCATGTGTCTGAACAATTTTTCACACTTCTGCTCTTCTGACGTTAGTGAGCTTGGAGGCTGAGTTATTTTTTCTTGTTCTCAGAATCATCGTACCATGGTGGCCAATGGATCGCTCAGCGTGCATTAGTGCAGACGAACAGCCAAATAGGATGACACCTCATCCACCGTACCCAAGACAATCCATCCAAACGAAGTTCACTGGGTTATTGGTTCGCGATTTCCTCCCTTCCTGATGCCAGGACCGATAATGGCGTAGACGTCGGCACCAAGGAGAAGATCAATATCGTCAGAAGCATAGAACTCCGGATCCGCCAGCTCAAAGTCGTGCAGGTGAGGCCACTCTCGCAACGCAGTGCTTGAAATGCTGACGTACACGGTGAAACGTGGTAATACGATTGCTGACATTCCCAGGGTATGCCGCTCGATACGCGACGAAATTGTCAGTGATACCTGTTCGCGCGCGACCGCCGCTTGTTGCTCATCAACACCATATATCGCGACCGACGCGCACTGCCGCGGTAATCTTAATTTTTGTGCTAAGGCCTTCGAAATGATAGATGCTTCGGATACCTGATCGATAAGAGCACGAACAGTGTACAACGCTCCGGACCGATCCGTCACGTTCACAAGCGTGGTCGCGAGAAGGACAACGAGTTTTCTCCCAGACATGTGCTACATGTGTAGTTTTCGCAGGATCGACCATCTGATGCCGTTGTACGACCGTAAGTGAAGAATCTTTGATTGACGAACAACAGACATCGTGCAGGGTGGTATGGTGCTTCTTTCCGCACACTGTACACGACCGCTTGATCACACAGTCACTTTCCCAGGCAATTCAGACACAAATGGCTGCTATCGACGAACTGCTTCCGTCCTGCACCACTCTTATGTTTGAAGGCCTCGCACATCATCAGAAAATAATCCTTGCGACACAACGGACAGCGTTCTTTCTCTTTCTGGGCATGATGAGTCCGAATTGGTTTCGAGGTACTCGCTTTGCCAACATTCGCTTCTAGCTTGCTCCTTTGCGTTGCTTCCAGAGTCAACAAGCGCCGTTCCAAGAACTCCTGTAGTTCCGTGAATGTTGGTGGTTGAGTGCTGCTGCCTACATGGTCCTTCCAACACACTCGAGTGCGAGGATCTAGCAACTCAGAGATCGAGCACACATACATGTCCTCACTGCTCTGTATGGGACGTCCGATATTCGCAAGCGCTCCAGCGGTGTTTCTGGCGCAATGATGCAACTTGCGTAATTCCGTGGCAGATTCGGACTTCAATTTCAATCAAGCCATAAGCTTGGAGTAGAATGATTGGACCAACAACCTTTTGTTCTCGTAATGGTCTGTAAGCAACTTCCTCGCTAGTATAAAGTTGTCACCCGTTGCTAGATTTTTCACAATTAACTCCGCTTCTCCTTTCAAGCTCGTCTTCAGGTAATGCATTCGGGCGACATCCGAGATGTTTGTGCCTTCCACTACATGAAGAGATCTCTATACGCTGGCCAGTCCTCGTACTCTCCCGAAAAATGTGGAATCTGAATTTGTGGCAGTGTGGTGCCTGGAGAAGCAAAAGCTCCCACGTTTGTCTTCGCTTTCTCCTCGATTACTGTTCGAATCACTAACTCCTCCATTTTGACAAAAACGGCTCGCTGCTGGGTATACATATCATCCATTTGTCCCAAGAAGTCTTTTAGATGATACTCATGTTTTTTCAAGTCGTCACGTAAGTATTGAGAAGGCGTTCATGATTCTCCTTGAACTTCTGCCACTTGGAGTCGAGAAATCTCAGTGTGGTTGATATGAGCGCCTTTGTTAGTTTGGCTGAGCCCGACTTTCTTAAATTATCGTGCGTGCGCCCGTAAAGCTCTCTTGAGCCTCTATCATTGTCTCCATCCCTTTTTTTTTTAGATTCGCATAACGGAACGGAACTGGGAGCTGCGAGGTTGCACAATGGAAACTGATTCGTTTTATCCGACTCGAAGGACCAAAAAATGTCACAGAATCGAAGGAGAAGTGGGATAATAAATTAGAGACACGCACAAATTTATACAATATACAATTATACACATACACAAGTAACGTTTATTGAGTTAACAAGCGTTTATTGAGTTAACAATAATTTTGTGTTGTACGAACAGTTTTTATTAACACTAAGTTAAACCGTCTAGGTTTGCGGTCCTGAACACGAAACGAGCAATTTCGATCAATTTTTGCGTATATACTTTCGGTAATTACAATTTTTATTTCGGCGCGGATATCGTCAGTTAATAACCGAGCACAATTATAAGGAAAAAACTGGCGGAAAAGCACATTGTTTTAAAAGGAAGGCTGCGGCACTTCATTTATTCAAACTAACTAATGCCAGACCAATCCGTCTGCTTTTATGCTAATGTGATTCTAGATTGTTCTAGAAATTGCAAGAAAAATTATTCGGCGGAAATGACATCGCTAGAGAACAATCTAGAATCACAGCAAATGTTGGCCAACGATTTTGAAAATTGATTTTTAACGATCACCGAGGAGTGATCTGTCCTTTTTTTGATAGGCTACCCTTCGTGGGGGCGCCTCTCGCGATTTGGATTCCGTTTGCGCGCAGAGTGAGATTCTCATTGGTCATTTGACAATTTGCGCACTGTAACGTCACACGTAACGCAAAACTGCGCAAAACGCCACGTGAATTTGATTCATTCGCATATCGTCTTTACGATGGGCAATTTGCGACTAACCCCGCTCCAAACAAGTATTATTTATTATTACTAACCATTATCAATCCGAGAGATAAAAAGCAAGGTTATGCCTTAATAAATTTATTTATTACAAACTAATTTACCCATTAATTAATATGATTACTATATCCATTAATTAATATGATTACTATAAAATAAGAAAAAATCTACAGATCGATGTGATAATCATTATTAACTAATTAACATTTGACGACTATTCAACAACTATTTAAATTTTATTCATGTTAGTTGCATTAAATCGCCAGAGAATAAGAGTTCGGGGCGAGCGGAGTACATAGGCTTTTGTTCAGTCTATTTCATGGATAGTAACGGAAGAAGGAGGAAAAAGATTGAAAAAGAATTCTACCAGAACTAAATATGAATTGGCGGAATTCTGAATAAATACCGAAATACAGGAACGGGGAGGTTGGCCAGTGGTTGCATGCCGGATTTCATGTGGATCGAAATAATGAGGACCGATTGTATAGATCCCCTCGGGAATAGGTGCGGTAGTCTGCGGGAATTGTTTAACGAGTGACTTAAATTAATCACTCTCTTGGATGCGGAAATAGGATCTTGGTGGAGGAGGAATTTTTTCTAGAAACTGAATTTTCTGAACTCTACGCTGTCCATGGAGTTCATCGAAGACGGAGTTTCTCTGGGAGAAAACGGGATGAAGACAACGGAATCGGGTGTTAGCGGAGGGGTATCAGAGAAAATTCGGTCTGTCAGAGCGTCCGAAAACGCGGGTGATGGACATCGAGGATGAGGTGAAGGAGTTCGAGGGGGAGGTGAAGGAGAAGGAGGAGGTATCACCTCTAACACGTCTTGATTAGCAGGTAGAGCCGGCGAAGCCGATGGTGACAAAGGTAGTGGAGACAATGCGTTCTCGGCTGGGCGACTCTCGAGAACCCTCAAGGTACTTCTGGTATGCTTGGTGCAGGAATCTTTACGCTTCACGGTAGGCTTCTAAGCCAACCTTTGTGGGAGCGGTTTAAGCGTGGCATTATAATTTAACGTGTTAGGTTTTGCGGTGAATATACGGATATATATATATATATATTTTGATATACATATCTTGATTTATGTCAAGATATATATATATATATATATATATATATATATTAAGATGGGACTTACTGCTATTTTGCAAGGTTAGGCTTTTGAGCATGATTGTCAAAGGTCTAATCTCCGTGATTGTCCAAGGACTCCAAGGAGAGGGTTAACCCAGCGATTTGGAGGTTTCGGTCGAGTCACTTGACAGTAGTAAATGAATAAGATCGTTCGATCGAACTAATCACGGTTCATCACTAAAATCGTTGGAACGATATGGTTTCGGACCGGCAGAATGTCGGCTTGTATAATCGCGAACCAGCAAAGTTCGGAGATGGAACTTGACTGACTGACTGTTCGCGAAGGGTCTCCTTTTTATATTCGCGAGTTAGTAGTGCCGCATGTAGGCCTCGCGTATATTACTGGTCTAATCCAGGATTAAGATTAAGAGTATCGATTGTGAAATGGGATACTGGAATATGTGTCTAGAACAACTTCCGTCATCGACCATTTGCCGGATGCTCAATAGTTTAGAGTCACATGTGTCATTTATTACAGACAACTGCTGTTTCAGTTTGTAATTCTTAATCTATTTATTTCTTCTGTTCCTCGGGCTAAAGTTCGTCTATTCGGCACTTGGTTCAAATATTTAATCCAACAACTTCGTTCTGACTGGATTATTAGTCTCAAAAAGACGAATGTTGTTCGGCTCGTCACTATTGTAACTTTCTATGGTAGAAACAAATGGTCTACCGGTGTTACTTGTTAATAACTTTTATGGTGATGATGAAAATTCTAATCAAAGAAAAGAACTGTGGAGTCTGGACGTAACAAAATATTACCTCTTATGTTTGTTATTTTATTTAAAACAAGACTAAACTTATAAACAAATGAAGATCAAGAATGAATAAGTCGCATTTTTATTATCTTTTTAGCTTAGTTAATAAATACAGTGTATAATTTCGTTTTCGCTCGATCTTTTTTTGTTATGTATTAATTTATAAACAAATAAAGATCGATGACGAATTATTTTTTCATTATCATTTCTTAACTACAAGAAAAATACCAGGTGACGGTGTCGGGGATTTTGATGCGCTTTTTACAGGCAGTTCCTGAGCAAAAAAAAACTAATACGTGTCCGACTGTTTCAGCCATTGGCTCATAGTTTTGAAGAAGTTGATTTTTTAAATATAATAATTATTGTAATAATTTGAAAAGCGTACTATGTAGGAAAATATCAATTTTTATAAATTTTATTTTATTTCACCGAATGTTAAGGATAAAATTACACCTGAGTGAATAATTCTGAATTTTGGACGATGATTCTGAATGCAGTAAGTAAACCGCGCGCCAGAAATGTTGCTCACTTCAGCAAACATTCGACACATATGAGCACGCAGCGATTCTCCGAATTGAAGAAGTATTTTAACAAAATTTTCCAGCATGGAAAACGGTAGGAATGATGAAATTACATATGCTAATAGAGTGGAAAATGCGATTATTGATGCTGAACAAGACAAAATATCTTTGTTGCTCTCAAAACAAGATATAATTAATGAGCTGATTTGTGATCAAATTTTATATATTTTTACAAACTACAACTGGTTGAAAAAATGGAAAGTTCCAAGTTTTCTGAAAGAACAGAGATTATTGAAAAGAAAATTAATTGAAAAGAAATTTGAGACAGAAATAATTCATGATTTTCATTTCGAAAAAGATACTTTTGGCGGAAGAATGCATAACACAAGAAAGTATCAACAATTAATTCTGATATTTTATCACCATCTTATTACACTGACAATTGTCAATTAATGAATTATTACCCAAAATAGTAATTGCCTATTTGATATATTAATTTATTTGAAATGTATTAGGTATGGGAATAAATTTCCGCTCTTTTTAAATGAAAAAGATGTGTTTATTTGAACAAATCTATATAAGTGAGTTTATTTAAAGTATGCTCCTTCGGAAGCGACAACTTTCTCCCACCTTTCCGGTAATAAACGGATTCCTCGAATGAAAAAATCTGGTTTTTTTGAAGCGATCCATTCATTAAGCCATTTTTTGATACCTTCATAAGAATTGAATCGTTCTCCAGAAAGGGCCGACTGCATGGATCGGAACAAATGGAAATCTGAAGGGGCAATGTCCGGTGAATACGGCGGGTGGGCAGAATTTCCCACTTTACTCCTTCCAAGTATTTCTTGATCGGTTTTGCAACGTGTGACCTAGCGATGTCATGTAACAGAATCAGCTTGTTGTGCCTATTGTCCCATTCCGGTCGTTTTTCTTTCAAAGCTTGGTTTAAACGTATTAGTTGTAGCCGATAACGATCGCCAGTGATGGTTTCGGACGGTTTGAGCAGCTCATAATATATAATACCTCTTTGATCCCACCAGATGCACAACATAATCTTCGAAGCATGGATATTTCATTTTGGCATTGATGGACCTGGTTCACCTGGCATCACCCATGCCTTCAAGCGTTTAGGGTTATCGTAGTAGATCCATTTTTCATTGCCAGTTACGATACGATGTAGAAAACCCTTCCTTTGTTGTCATTAACGAAGCATCTCGCAGATGATCAAACGTCTTTCCATGTCTCTCTCTTTCAATTTGTATGGCACCCAATTTCCTTTTTTTTTGCACCATTCCCATTGCGTGCAGACGTTTTCCAACAGTGGATCTATCAACATTTAACTCTTTTGCCAACCTATCAAGCGATAAACACGAATCTTCTTCGAGTAATGCTTGCAATTCTGCATCTTCAAATTTTTTCGGTGCACCTTCGCGTTCTTTGTCACGCACGTCAAAATCACCACTGTTGAATCGCCGAAACCATTCTTTACAACTAGTTTTCGATGGAACATGCTCACCGTAAATATCTACGAGCAAACGATTCGTTTCCGCAGCACTTTTCTTTAAAATAAAATAATGGAGTAAAATTTCCCGCAAATGTTGCTTTTTTGGAATAAATTTCGACATCTTCAACGCAAAAAAAGTTACTCTTTGTTACGCTTCGAACGAATGCCATCTATTGGGCTCAAAAGTTTGGATACACATCTTTCAAAAAAATGTCTTGCCGTTCTATCAAACACATGAGCAATGCTACTAACGACATCTTTCTGCAATGGGCGGAAATTTATTCCCATACCCAATATTATGTAAATTATGAATCATTTCTGCCACAAATTCCGCAATTTTCTTTCCAATAATCTCTACCCTTTTAAAAAATTTGGAAATTTTCATTTTTCAGCCAGTTATATTATACAATTTGATCACAAATTTTCAGCCAATCAGTTATATTTTATTTTGAAAGCGACAAAGTTCAATCAGTTATATTTTGTCTTGTGTCTTCCAGCATGGCTGTGAAACAGACAGAAATAGCACTGGCTCTGAAGTTGTGGCTTCTGAATAATGCTATCAAAGGATTGAGTAGCTGTGGAGTCATATACAAAGCAGACACTCAGGATAAGATAAAACCTCGCATTGTAATTAAAGGACTAAATGTTTTTTTATGTCACAGTTCAGCGACGGAGACATACCCATGGTACAACTGAGACTGAATTTGAACAAGGAAAATCACTTGGTGGGATTAGTATACACGCTTTACGACTCCCAAGCAGCAACAACACAGAAAAAGGTTGAAGAGCTGCTGTTTTATTCGAAGGAATGGAGGCTCGAACTTCTCTTAGACTGTCATGCAAACTTTCACCATATAGGGTGGGGGAGCTCCGGGCGCGGGGGTGGTGTCCCCCCCTAGCGCCCGATTCGGGCAGTTAGTGCCTTCGCACCGCCCGGGGCTCTCCCGGGCGGGTAAGACTGTCGGCCACAGCCGACCAGCCAGAGGGGCTCCCAGAAGTATGCTGCACGCGTTCCTGGGAGCCCCTCAGTTATGGCCTGTGCAGGACACCCGGAGGGGTTTTAGTGGGTGCAAGCCCCACATAACCCCGGGCTCTCCCCCGAGGCCCGGGGTATGCGTCAGGCATTTCCCCTCCGTTACCAAAAAAAAAAAAAAGGGTGGAGGAGCTCAAATATAAACTCGAGAGGAGAGAGCTTCCATAAATTCATAATGGGCACCGGTTTAGTCATTCTGAACAGGGGATATGAATCCATCTTCATGGACTCCAGAAGACAAGAGGTGATTGATATAACTATATGCAGCGAGGAAGTGGCTGGTCTAGTACGGGACTGGAGAGTATCCGAGAACTGTCAGGATCGGACCACAGATGAGATACTCTCAAACATATGAAAAATCTAGAATGAAGGCACAATCCCAGAACAATAAACTGCGAGGGCTATAGGACCTTGAGGCCTAAGGAATGCCTCAACCAGATTCCATTCCAAGGAGAATCTAGAATTCGCTCAGTATGTGAGTAATGTGGATAAAAGAGGCCTACGAGGCAAACTGCCATGAAAGGGCCGAAACACCCACCGACTAAAATGTTATGGTGAAGTGAAGAGTTCTCGAAACACAGGTGGAAAGCTCTTTAACAAAGCAAGAAGGAAAAGTTTAATAGCTGACTGGGAAGCTTACAGATAAGCACAACGCTGTTTAGCAAAGTGATGACAATTGCTAAAAGAAAAAGCTGGAGGAATTTTTGTGAAAGCATTGAAAGCGCTTCTAAAGCATCCAGGCTAAATAAAATCCTTAGCAAAGACAACACTTCTCGTCTGGACTATTTAATGCTTTCAAACCATACCGAGACAATATGAAACTCTCATCTAATATCTACTAATTTTCCAGGTTTTCAGGAGGATACCTGCTGTACTCACCAAAGAATAAAGCAACCCTGGGAATATAAGCCCAGGGAATGATCACTGGCAGTAAAAGTGGTATCACCTGGCGGAGTCGAATGAGTCATAAAGACCTTCGAATCTTACAGATTGCCGGAACCGGATGGCATATAGTGCTGCTCAAAGAAGATATGGGAACCCTGTCAAAGATGCTTAGGGTTATTATAGCCTTGAGATACGTCCCTCAGTCAAGGAGTAGCACCAAAGTGGTGTTTATACCCAAGCCAAGGATAAAAGGCACATTATGGCTAGGCTGCAGACCTATCAGTCTCACTTTCTTCATTTTAAAGACACTGGAGGAATTGATTGATAGGTATTTGAAAAAAAACGTTTTATTCGGCCCCTGAACTCCTCTCTGTACGCTTACAAGAAAGGCAGATTTATGGATATGGTCCTGTACCACCTAGTGAGCAGGGTCAAGGCTCAGTTGGCCGCAAGAGGATACGAGTTAGAAATCTTCATCTACATCGAAAAGGCTTTTGGTAGCATCTCAATCTCGTCGATGAAGAACGCCATATTAAGACATAAAATTCCAGATGAAATAGTGGATTCAAAGCATGCTGGAGGGCAAAGAACTTACCGTTCATCGCAATATCATCATTGAGAGACGCCCGATGTCGAACTGCCCGCAGAGGGGAGTTCTCTCTCCTCTGTCATGGTGCCTGGTGGTGGACGAACTTCTAACAAAGCTGAGAGAATCTGACTATGATGATGACGTGGCCATTATTATCAGAGGCAACTTTCTCACGACTCTCAAGGAACTCATGGACGAAGCCTTGATGATCGTGCAAAACTGGTGTAGGACAAGGAAACTGATGATAAATCCGGACAAAACCTTGGCCATGATTATCACCAGGAAATACAAGTCCGAACAAATACAGCTTTTAAGGCTTTGGGGCAAGATAATATTAGGTGTACAACTTTGCTTCCGCCGTTTTCCTATAGATGGCTTTAGCGGTAAGTGGTGGTCGAAATAAATAGGTCATAGATGTCATATAATAAACTTGGGCATCTGTCAACATAACCCCATAGAAACATTAGTCGATTTGTGTCTGCATCATAATAATTATTCTCAATTGAAAATATCAGTTTAGTTAATCAGCCAAATTCTCGTCATTTGCGGATTTTAATTTTCTTCTTCAATATGAAGAAATCTGCGGCTGAGTTTCATCGAATGCTCTCAAATACTTATGGTGAGGCCGCTATTAGTGAAAGAACGTGTCGTGAGTGGTTTCAACGCTTCAAGAACAGTGATTTTGACGTCGAAGACCGGCATAGCGGTGGAAGAGAGAAGGTTTTCGAAGATGCAGAATTGGAGGCATTACTCATGATCAAGACTCATGTTAAAATCAAGAAAAATTGGCACGATCATTGGGAGTGACTCAACAAGCCATTTCAAAACGCCTCAAAGTCATAGGAATGATTCAGAAGCAAGCAAATTGGGTGCCGTACGAGTTGAAGCCGAGAGATGTTGAACGGCGTTTGTTTGCTTGTGAACAGCTGCTTGAAAGGCAAAGACGGAAGAGATTTTTGCATCGCATTGTGACTGGGGACGAAAAATGAGTTCATTACGATAAGCGCAGAAAATCATAGGGAGTTCCCGGCCATGCTTCCACGTCGACGGCCAAACCGAATATTCACGGCTCCAAGATCATGCTCTGTATTTGGTGGGACCAGCTCGGCGTAGTGTATTGTGAGCTGTTAAAATCGACTGAAACAATCACAGGCGATCAGTATCGAACGCAATTGATGCATTTGAGCTGAGCATTGAAAGACAAACGGCCGCAATACAACGAGAGACACGATAAAGTGATTTTGCAGCATGATAATGTTCGACCCCATGTTGCGAAAGTGGTCAAGACACACTTGGAAACGTTGAAATGGGAAGTCCTACCCCACCCGCCGTATTCTCCAGACGTTGCTCCCTCTGACTATCACTTGTTTCGATCAATGGCACACGGCCTGGCTGACCAGCACTTCCGGTCTTATGAAGAAGTAAAAAATTGAATCGATTCGTGGATCGCTTCAAAAGATGACCAGTTTTTTCGACGCGGGATTGCTGCCCGAAAGATGGGAGAAAGTAGGCCAACGATGGACAATACTTTGAATCATAAATGTATAACTAGTTTTTTACAATAAAGCCTCGAATTTCGGAAAAAAACGGCGGAAGCAAAGTTGTACACCTAATATAAAAAAATATTCCGCCATTTAGCGTTTTACGCGATAATTTGTGTGTGACTAAGAAAAAAAAAAGACAGAAAATCACGAATCTCCGTGTAAAAAAATAAAATTGATTAAGGGGTTAAACCTAGCCGACAGCCAAAAATTTGAAGGTTTTTTGGGAATTTTTTATGACTTCCCTAATTAAGCGATCAATTTGAAATTTTAAGGGCTTATTGTACATATCTTTAAGTGCAAACACGAATTTTTTTATTGATTTTTGATACAAAATGGCCGCTTGGCAGATTGCAACAAATAGACGTGATTTTTTTAGGCGTCCCGCGGCAAGCAGTAGAAGTATCCAATCTTCATGTCTGGAACAAAATCGATTTTTTTTTAAACTGCTACCAAATTTTCAAAATTCAATATTTCTTAATAATCTTGTGTACTTCAGTAGCTATACTAGTGTAGATTATAAAAAAATTTTTTATTTTGTTCCAGACATGAAGATTGGATACTTCTACTGCTTGCTGCGGGACGCCTAAAAAAATCACGTCTATTTGTTGCAACCTGCCAAGCGGCCATTTTGTATCAAAAATCAATAAAAAAATTCGTGTTTGCACTTACAGATATGTACAATAAGCCCTTAAAATTTCAAATTGATCGCTTAATTAGGGAAGTCATAAAAAATTCCCAAAAAACCTTCAAATTTTTGGCTGTCGGCTAGGTTTAACCCCTTAAGGGGGAGGAGGACGTCCCCATTGAAGAGGATGCCCACATGGAAGAGAAAGTCCTAGGCAAGAAGGAAGATGAGGATCCTGTCAATATCACCGATGATTGGAGGAGGAAAAGAAGAAGAAAATATCATGTATATAGACGTCGATCAGCCCGTACATTTCGTCAACAACGTTGATACAGATGAGTGCGTCGAATTCATGCTGGAGCTCCTCCACCTACACGACGAGATGGAACTTCTTCACATCCTCGCGAAGGCGAAGGAAGAGGAGGCTGAGGAATAAGCGAAGCGAGAAGGAGGAGGAGGAGAAGGAGGGAGGAGGAGGAGTAGGGAGGAGGAGGAGGTAAGGTTTATTTTATATAATTTATTATAATCTTTTTAGGCGTTCCCCTTGCCTACGAATATTCCCCGCGCTCCACTTTCCCTCGCCTAAGAGTGTCCCCCGTGCTCCGTTTCCCTTCGCCTACCAGTATCCCCCGCGCTCCGCTTCCTCTCGTCTATGAGTATCCCCCGCGCCCCGCGCTCCCCTCAGAAGACGAAAAGACCCTATAGAATTTTATATATAAATTTATTAGAGTGTATATTCATTAGAGTGTATATTTATTAGAGCGTATATTTTATTTATAGTTAAATGAGTTTATATATTTAGTTGGGAGAATTACTAAATTTAATTAATTTTAGTTTAAAATTAAGATATAAATTAGTAGAAGGAATTAATTTAATTAAGGAAGGATTTTTATTTAAAATATTTATCTTAGGCGAAGAACAGAAAAGGGCGATTCTGACATTAAGGGGTTACACCACTGTAACTTGTGAAAAAGAAGCGTATTTTTACAATTTTTTTTTCGGTGCAAGGAAGAGTAATAAAATAATAATATTCAAGGATGTTTTTAATCATGTATCGAAGAATTTAAATAAAAATTTTCGCAGTAAAAAGTTTAAAAATGGCGGCGATAGAGACGTTTCCGTGGGCGTGGTTAAATTTGAAGTCCTCCGCGGCACGCAGTATAAGTATCGTAGGATTGAATCTAGAACAAATTAAAAAATTGTTTCTTAATCTACATAAATATAGCTACAGAAATACGTAGGGGATTTTGAAAATATTCAGTTTTGCGTATTTGGCAAGCATTTGAAGTTAACAGTCCAATTTTTGACCAAAAAATGAAGATTAAATTGTACATATAAAATCTAAAATTCAACGTATCAAAAATCCCCTACGTATTTCTTTGCGGAATGTCCTTTTAAAGCTGTGGTAAAAATTTGGAGTGAATAAAATAAAAATTGTTTGAGTTATGCTGCGTGCCGTGATGAAAAAACGTGTTTCGAGAAAACGACGTTTAAAGTTTTGAGTTCTGTTATGGATGTGAAAAAATGAAAAATTTGACAGTTAAAATTTTTTTACCATTAATCTGCTATTTCTGGACCATAAAGCTGTCCTTCTAGATTAAAATTGGCCTCTTCGTTTTCTTTTCTTGTCGATTTTAGGCTGGATCGCGCTTCTTTTGCTGCATCCGATAGTGACATCTCGGCGTGCTTTATCCGCGCAGCGTCCGTTTCAACGCAAAAATTGTAAGACTGAGATCCAATTGT
Organism: Acromyrmex charruanus; assembly: GCA_017607545.1. Taxonomy (NCBI): domain Eukaryota; kingdom Metazoa; phylum Arthropoda; class Insecta; order Hymenoptera; family Formicidae; genus Acromyrmex; species Acromyrmex charruanus. The sequence continues at coordinate 159,825 of JAANIC010000981.1, read as the reverse complement.
CATCTCCAAAAGTTGCATAATTCGTAAAATATTGGTTAGTCCGTCATTAAAATTGCAAACAGCAATATCAGTCGCTATTTGCAATACTTTCTTGCCACTTGAGTAAGATTTAGGAGCTAAGTTCCATACGGTCGCATTAAAACTTTCGTTACTGTTTTGAGTATATCCGCCTAAGCACCGATTCAACAACTCGTCGCGACTCAAATCCTCGTAAATTGGTTTCAATTTTTCAAAAACATCAGCCGGTAGCGGCGGCTTATGATGGAAGTCATGTAAGGAATTCGCTGCTTGTGCCTTCTTCCAGTCACACCAAGATTCGGAGCACAGCTCGTGCTGGGGATTTTCGTCGGTTGATGTTTTATGATGTAAGGTCGCCCATATTTCATTTTTCATATTTTTTAACGAATTCGGATTACGCCGTATCGCCAAGCCATAATATATCGTCAATTGATCAATTAATTTATTAGTTAATTTGCCTTTTCCGCCGAGGTTTTTAACTGTTTTTTTAAGATTTCTCAATCGTGTGCCCATCCTCTTTTGCACATGATCAATGCATTCTTTCTTTTTCACTTCAAAATTGTCGTATGGTTGTTTATCCACGATGCCCTTGAAGGTTTTGCTGTCCCCATCACCGATGTAATCGTTTTAGAGCCATCCGAGGCGCTTGGAATAAGGGTCGAGAATTCAATGAAAACGATCACGAGCAGGTATAAATCTTTTTTTTCCGTATTCTAGAGGTTTCAAAGTATCTTTTAAGCCAATTAAAAAATAATCGATTTTTTGAAAATTTTACAGTGGTGTAACCCCTTAAAGAACATTCTGTCGCAAGAACCGGTGCTTTGCATTTACGATGTTAACGCCATTATCGAACTACACACAGATGCTAGCTCAGAAGGATACTACTGCAAAAGAATCAAGATGAAAAATACTTCCACCCAGTTTATTATTGGAGCAGTAAGAACTCAGACGCCAAAAGAAAATACTCGTACGAATTAGAAATCTTAGCGATCCTGCGAGCACTGCAAAATTTCAGAGTCTACCTGTTAGGACTAGCTTTCAAGATAGTGATGGCTTTCAAGATTGCGAAGCAGTATAAAAGACGTTAATGAAGAAAGAAAATCTCCTAAGATCGCACGTTGGATGCTAACTCTAGAAGAATTTTCATACACTATCAAACATCGACCAAGGGACTCAATTAAAACACGTTGATGCTTAAGTCGCTTTCCAACTATATTAATCGAAGACATACTTGTAGTAATGATAGAAGAAGCAAAATGAAAAAGAAAAACTTTGAGTCTTCAAGTTGTTATTGGAAAGGTCCCTACCAAGATTATGTGTTTATGATGGCATATTGATGAAACAAATAAATGATACGACTATGATCGTACTATTCGCATGTATGCTGACATGATTCGACGAATACACAATCAAGACCACTTTGGTGTGAAGAAAATGACAGAGATGATTAACAAGAATTAATATATACCAAACTTCAAGAGCAAATTAGAAGCATTCATAAATTGTTGTGTATCTTGTGTATTAGCGGAACGGAAGAAAAGAAAATGGGATAACTTATTAACACCGATAGCCAAAAATGATCAACTACTGCATACTTGCAATGTAGATCATTTAGGTCCTATGACTGCTACAGGCAAACTGTACCGATATCTTCTGGTGAGAATTGATAGTTTTTTAAAATTTGTTCGTATTTACTCCATCAAAACCACAAATACGAGGGAAGTATAATACTGGACAAGTTAAGGGAGCTACAAACAATTTTTGGCAATCTCTCCCGAATTGTAACTGACAGAGGCTCTGCGTATACTTCGTCAGATTTCAAAGAGTATTGTGCGCAAGAGCTAATTGAATATATACTATTCACTGCCGGAGATCCTCAAGAGAATGGGCAAGTGGACAGGATTCACAGAATAATCTTTCTATGTTAACGAAATGAAGTATAGATCCACCAAAATGGTTTCATTTCACGGATAATGTTCAACGATGTATCAATTATCAGATGTTAAACGATATACCACTTATCAGAGAAGTATTGAGATAACATTGTTCGAAGTATTATTAATCAAGATCAAGATGCAACAAAAAGAAGACGTCGAAATCCGTAATCTCATTGAGCAAGAAATAACTGAAGTACATGACGAAGACCGACAAGAATTGAGGCAGATAGCAAAGAAAACATTTTAAAAACCCAAGAAGAGAATCACCGGAGTACAAACAAGATCACTAAACCTGTTACCGTGTACGCAGAAGGAAATCTTGTAGCGATACAAAGGATCCAATTTGGAACTGAACTGAAGATTAGCCCGAAATTCTACGGATCTTATCGAATGACCGATCAAGAGAAATAATCGCTATGACGTCAAGGAGCTGGCGACAGCCCGAAAAGACATCCACTGTCGCTGACCTAACCTTAACCTATATCCTCTACCGAGACCGAAGAGGTAGCAGAATGTGGAAAGCGGCGAAAGAACACACTAGTTTTTCCCCTAGAAGGCAGCAGTAGGAAACGCATCAGATAGGTGACGCAAGGGAGAAAGAGAGTTTTTAGCAGGACTAGACTTATTATTATTAGTTCTTGAGAAATACGCCCGAGTTTTTTGGTTCGCCCTGATTCTAATTATTACACACACACACACACACATATATATATATATATATATATATATATATATTATATATATATATACACACAGTGCGACAAATGTTCCCGGACAGGGCCTGAAAATCATAATTGAAACAACAAATATGCATATTTTTTGGTTTTATTATTCAAAATATTCTCCTCTGGCTTCAATACACTTGTTACAGCGATTCAATAGTGATTCAAATGCATGTTCTAGCTCAGTTTGCGGAATTGCCTCTAGTGCCTGTGTAGAAGCTGATTGGATGGTCGGAATGTCATCAAAAAAGCGTCCTTTCAATT
>JAANIC010000981.1:129928-144721 GCA_017607545.1 Acromyrmex charruanus | reverse complement strand
GGAGGATGACATCACAGGGGTAGGGGGAGGTGGAAAATGACATCACAGTGGGTGACGTCACTAGGCGAGGGGGATGACAGTGCGGAGGATGTCCCGGGTGTGGGAAATTACATAGCCAGAAATTACGTAGTGGGAAATTATGTAGTGGAAACTTACGTCGCGGTGAATACATGGCGTGGGGTCAATGGGGCCGCCGCCGCCGCCGCCTCCGGGCGCAGTCCATTGCCGCCGCCTCCGGACGCGGTCCGCCGGTTCCCTCCATCACCGAACGCGGTATTCCCCACTGCGCGCTATACTTACCATGTATATTTACCATTAATACTTACCATTTTTTCCTCTTATATGTCGTCATCTTCTTGCACGCAGAATATTTTATCTATTTATTATGTTATATTATATTTTATTTTATATATTTTATTTTACTTTATTTTATCTTATATTCAATAATTATTCGCACTGCGCGATGGTATGGTCGCGCGCGATGGTGTCGTGATGACGCGCGCGTAATACGATACCGCTGAGATAGGAACGATTAATTGCAGACACAGATATTTTTATTTTAGACATTTATATTTCATGTAATGCATTATATACAATATTATTCACAGCATATACTATCAATTCGCATACAATATATGAATTTTTATGGTAAATCTTACGCAAAGTATCTATAGCATCGCTATTATTATTTATACAGTTTTGACATAAATGAGTCACAAAATATTTAAATTTATTGCTTATAATACAATATTAGCATATTGACAAAAATCGAAATATATGTGCTCGACACATTGTTCGAGTTCAAGCATAAAAATTATAGTCGACGGTTTCATACATAAACACTTTTCACTTAAAGATAATTTCACATTGTCAACATCACGTGTTTTAACAAGTTCAATGATAAGTATTATCCAGTATTATTACTTTCGATGGCGTAGATGACTGCACCAATCGCTGGATGTTTACCTGTTTTTCGATGAATGCCATCCATGTAGCATGCGGCAGGATGATGCTGTTGCCTCGGATATCGCCAATTGCAATTTCTATATGAAGGATTGGCCTCACGACGATTACAATCTTCAAAAATTTCTAAACCGTCGGTGTTAACGCTAATAGTCTTGTTAACATGGCATGAGAAAACGCGCTGTAATGGAGAAGAACAAAAGAATAAGCAATATATAGAGAAAAAAATCTTTACAAACAAATATAATTGAAATACTTACTTGCTCGACTCATGTTGAACATATGAATCCATAGCGCTGGAGATCACTGTAAAACGAATTTGTCTGAGCGACTGATGCAATATTATTGCTCCTCTATTTAAATCTTTTCCCCTCTAACAATTTTTTTTGTAACAAATGATTTTTAGAGACATCCGACGGTGACATTAATGTAATGTAACATTTCAAATTGCAATGTCAGCAAATTTGCAAATTTTAATATAACCTTGTCAGCGTAATATAAGAAATTTTGTCAAGGACATTAACATGTTTTGGCGATGACATCATCAATGTAATTTGATACACCTGTAAAAATGCAACATTTGCAATTTCATCAAAGTATAGCTGCTTTGTTAGCGTAATTTAAGATTTTTTCAGGGCATGAGATGTCTGATATCATTAATAAAAACAGCACACATAATGATATAAAAGACAAGATTTAGTCAAATAACATCATTAGTCAATTCCACAGCGCAAGTGACAACATGGAGCACGATTTAGTTGAGCAAGCTACTCTGCTTAATACAAAAGAAGAATACAGCGTGTGGGAACAGCAATGAACGAATTTATAGAATCATTGGAGGAGCAGAGCCGTATCAAATGCCCGCGATTATCAATCGGTAATAGATAATCACTGATCGCATGTATTGCGCGGCTCGAGAGTCTGAAGGAATCTGTGCGTGAAAGATTTGTGCATGTGGGCGCCGGATACGGACTCCGTTGGCGCGTCCCCGAAACGACGTTCGAAAGCCGTATTCTGATAGGCGCGGTGATAAACTCTAAACATATCGAGCCGAAAACGCGAGCGAAATTATGCTCGAGCATGTGCATAGCGTAATGCAACGATATGACTCTATAAAAATAAACACTGTTTTTTAATGGCGAGTTCGTGGCCGGTGATAAACGTGCAAACAAAAGTATCGCCATCTGGAACCATGAACTATATCAGTGCACTGATTTGCGCGAGTGGCGCGCGTCGTCGAATCTACCCTAGCTGGAAGAATTTCAGGAACGCGATAGCAATGCGATGGGCATTGTCGCGAATACTGAATTTAACGGTGAATACAAACAAACACAATCCTATACGTGAGATATCAAACTCCCGCGAAAAATTATAAAAAGAACGATAATCAATGTGCGAACCGCGGATAATGAGTGTTTTGCATGGTCTGTTTCCGTTCTATATCCGGCTAAAAAAAATATAGAACGGAAATCCTCGTATCCGCATTATGTCGGTTCTAAATCTCGCCGGCATCGAATTTCCAATGACGTTGAGCCAAATTAAAAAATTTAAAACTTTGAATGACATTCCATCAACGTTTACACCAATGAGAAGGGGATTGTGCCGATACGACTCGCCGATCGAAAGAGGAGCGAGCACGTAAACTTTTTGTATGTAAAGGATGACAACGCGGGACATTTTGCGCTCATCAAGAACCTATCAGACTTGTCAGCTCACAACTTATCAAAAAAAAAACATAAGAAATATTTCTGCGATAGGTACGTAATAATAATAATAATAATAATAATAATAAAAATAATAATAATAATAACTGCGCGATTTTTTCAGATGCTTCCACTACTTTAGCTCGAGCGCTAAATTGGAGATCCACAGCGAAGACTATGGAAAATTGACTGCGCGATCAGACTACTGAGCGAGAACGATAAATGGCTGAGTTTCGACAATCACTGTCAGAAAGGAACGCGTCTCGTTCGTCGTTTACGCTGACCTGGAGTGTGCATTGGAAAAGACGGATGGGAATCCTGAATCAGCTATGTACACGTATCATCATAGCGAGTTTAGTATCGGATACTACGTGCACTGTTCTTACGACAGCTCACTGTCGTTTTCGCCATGATAAGGATTATATAGTGTGGTTCATGGAAGAACTCAGAAATTTGGCACACAGTGTACAGTCTATAATTTCGGCTAACGTACCCATGGCGGATTTCATATGAGACGATTGGCAAAAGTATAACAACGCCACGCACTGCCACGTACGCGAGAAACCGTTTGCATCAGATGATACTCGGGTACGCGAACACTGCCACTTAATCGGGCGATACAGAGGCCCCGCGCACTCAAATTGCAATCTAAATTATAGGGATTCGCACTGCATACCCGTAGTTGTCCATAATTTATCAGGCTACGATGCGCATTTCGTCATCAAGGAAATTGCCACCGTGTACGAAGGACGTGTTGATCTTTTACCAATAACAAAAGAAAAATATATCTCATTTACTAAACATGTTGATAGTATCAAAATTGATAAAAAAAATTGTGTAAAATTACGGTTTATAGATTTATTCAGATTTCTCGCTTCTAGTTTGTACAAATTGGCATCTTTTCTCAGTAATGATAAGTTATGGATATTGCAACACGAATTTTCCAATTTATCAGAAGAAAATTTTAATCTCTTGACACGAAAGGGAATCTTTCCGTACGAATACGTTGACTGTGTCGAAAAGTTAGAGGAGTTTTGTTTACAGTCGCGAGTCATTTTATAGTTCATTGACAGACGACACAGTATCTGAGAATGCTTACGCGCATGCCATCAACGTGTGGCAGCGGTTCTCCATCCGAACACTCGGTGAATATAGTGACTTATATCTGAAAATGGACATATTGTTGTTGGCCGACGTCTTTGAAAATTTCCGTAACAGTTGTGTCGTTATGGGCTCGATCCCGCGTATTATTACACCTTATTAGGCTTCAAGTGGGACGCCATGTTAAAGCACACGGATGTAAGATTTGAACCGCAGACATTAACATGATCATGTTTATCGAGCGCAGTATACGCGGTAGTCTAAGTCAGTGTTCAAACAGGTACGCGCAAGCTAATAACAAATACATGCCATCGTATGATCTATCGAAACCGTCACCGTACTTGATGTACTATGACGTCAACAATCTGTATGGCTGGGCAATGTGTCAACCATTGCCTTACGCCGATTTTCGACGACGTACAAAATTTTTACTTTACCACCACCCATTACCATCGCGTTAGATTCGGCAACAGATTATATTCTTGAAGTAGATGCGGAGTACTTGCAACATCTTCATAACGCATACATTGACCTACCATTCTGCCTAACGCGCGAGAAACCAATTGGCAAACGCAATGACAAGCTCCTCGCAACATTATTGATAAACAGCGTTACGTCACACATTATCGTAACCTGCAGCAGTGTACTCGTCATGGTATCTGTATCACAAAGGTTCATCGTATACTGCAATTTGCGCGATCTCCATGACTACGCGATTATATAAAACTAAACACAAAATTTAGAACTATGGTCAAAAATGATTTTGAAAAAAATTTATGCAAACTTATGAATAACACGATATTTGGCAAAACTAGAAGAACGTACGCGACCGCGTCGACGTAAAGTTATTACATAACACAATGGGAAGGCAGACACGGTGCTGAGGCAATGATCGCGAAATCAAATTTCCACAGCCGTAGCGTCTTTTCGGAGAATCTGGTCGCGATAGAACTGCGTAAACTCGAAGTGAAGTCTGACAAATCAATATACGTGGGTATGTGCATCCTCGACATATCCAAGATGTGTTTGTACGAATTTCACCAGGAGTACATGGCACCGCTGTTTTGCGAAATATGCAAAATTATGTATACCGATACTGATAGCCTCATATACCATATAGAATGTGACGATGACTACGATCATGAAATGAGATATAAGTAGATTTGACACGAGAGATTACTCGCACGGCATTCTGTTCGCAAATAAAAAAGTTTCTGGTCTTATGAAAGAGAGGACAACATCATGACCGAATTCGTTGGGCTTAGAGCGAAAATGTATGCTTTGTGTGTAGAAGAAAAGAAGGATACGAAGGCAAAGAGCGCCAAGAGCAATGTTGTAGCGAGATCTATAACGTTCGAGGATTACACGCGGTGCTTGAATGACGCAATCAAAATGACACACAGATAGTCATGCATAAGATCCAAATTGCACGAGGGGTACACGATATCAGAAACAAAAATCGTTCTAAATCCGCATGATGATAAGCGGTGGATCGTGCTGAGTTCCACCGACACGCTGCCATGGGAGCATTTCTAAATAAAACTCATTTGTACTGTATAATATGTTTAATATGTATATAATATATAAAATATGTATAATATGTATGTTCTGCATAACATGTATAATATGTATATATTTTAAAAATATGTAGTATAATGTAGTATGTATGATATAATATGTAAATATAATATGTATATAATATGTATATATTTTAAAAATAAATATAAGTTTTACAACACATTTTTATGTATCCACGAATTGTACGAATTGTCAATATACGCTGAAATATACTTTATACACAATGTTTATGTTGATGGCTTTCTTACCGCTCAGGACCGCTTTCAAATATTTCTGTCCCAATGGACCATAGTTTGCATGCAGTTCTTCTTGTCCCTCGAATGTTTGAAGCAGGTGTCGAATAGATGTTACGAGCGGTTTGTCGGAAATCTCAAAAATTTCTTCGATGATGGGAGCGTGGTCACGATAAATCGCGTGGTTGTATTATTTCAGACACTTCGTTCCAAGTGGATGGTACGGTTTTCGGTTGACTCAACATTGACTTCATAGGCATGGAAGCCTGTATAAGATTGTCGTACAAAGCACTCGGTCGTTTTCTTTTGGGTTTTGGTTCCTCGTCTTCTCCCGAAAAGAATGTTTCAGTCATAATAGGATCCTTGGAGGATTTAACAGTGTTTTCAACAATCTGTTTCAGCAGGTCGATAATAGGTTTGAAGTGCCTCTTCAATGCGATATCCTCCTCCATTTTACCAGTCTTCAAAGCGCGATATTTTTTGTGAATCAAATCGCTTGCTTTTGCAATCTCCTTAACTATCTTTTCACGATCTTCGCTGTTGTCCATGTCAACGTATCGAGATCAACTAATCACATCACGGAATTGCAAAGTCATTAAATTTTCTGTATTGCCCATTGGAAAGCGCACTGTTTTTGTCAATCACTAGAAATCCATACTTTTGCTGCTAATATTTATGACATAAATTGCAGAAATCCTCATAGAACATATCGATATTCACGTGATTGTTGTACACGCGTTTCAGATTGGTACCATCCTGTTTGAACAGGATCAACAGATTTGCATTATCGTGTGTAAGATGCTTCGATATCTTTGCATACGTCTGACAGAGATAGAAGTCGACGTCCGCGTGTCATCCCATTGCAAAATACTCTCTTATCGCGTCCTGCTTGTCGCATGCCACGTCATCAAAGATAAAGATAAAAATTCGGAAGCGCCCCGCTCGGTGGAATGACGTCGCTGTTATTGAAGAATGTAAAATAACCGATTTCCTCGATAGGTGCTAACAAATTCGCCAGGTATCGATATTTCGGTTGTTGCAGCAATTTTGAGTATACGTATACGTTCTCGAATCGTACGCCTGTGTGGACTTTCCAACAGGTTTATCAACACGTTTGTCTTGCCGCAATTTGACAGTCCGCAGATGACAGCACGTATAGATGTAGGTAGCAGTCGCCGTCTTTCTATCGGTTTGCGCTTTGCCATCAAGATGCGTCACTTTGATCGCTCGCGGCTGGCGCACGAACCGCATATTTTCTCTTTCCACAAAATACTGAAAACGATATTGCGAGCGGACCTATTTACAGAGCTGTGTAGAGCGAAATCGATCAGTAATCAAAATGTTTCTCGTCGTGTCATATGATCTCACAGTTTAACCTTAAAAAAACTGGAATACATTCCGAAAATTGTACTGCTGCGGGAGTTTGAAAATTGCATAGATCTGTTGTGGAACAGATTACCTGAACATATACGAACAGATTCGGAGGTACAACGATTCGTCGGTGCCTGAAGCATTACAATTTCCCGAGTCATCAAACATATATCGACGGTCCAGTACTTTTGATAAAGAATTGCAGCGAATGTCGAGAGGTTTGTTAAAGTGTGCGATAAACGCGCTTCCTTTCGAATTATATATTCCAGGATATCAGTTTTGCGGTCCGGTAATGGATTGGAGAAGCGATTGGTTAGAAGTGATCAAGGAATTAATTCATTAGATGTTGCGTGTCGCAAGCACGACATAGCGTATTCGCACAGCAACGATCTCGCTGAACGACACGCAGCAGACAATATACTCACCGAGAAGGCGCGAAAACGCATTACCGTGATTCGACTCTCAGAGAGAGAGTCGCAGTCACAGCAATTTGGTCAGCTATGAAGGCCGAAACAAAGATTAGTATGAGTTTGAAAACAAGAAAGAAGAAGAAGAAGAGCAAGCGGACACTTCTGCTAACTCTTCCGCGATAACGAAACGCGACGGCGTCCTGCCACTTCTATCGCTGTTCGGCATTTTCGGGTCATTGGTCAGTGGCGCGGCGGGAGTCGCCAAGGCAATAAATGATAACAAAGTGGCGCAGCGTCAGCTGGAAGAATTGCAACGTCATAATCGTGCCATGGAAAGCCGCGGCGTTTATTTCGCTCCCTACAAGCGCGGACAAGGTATCACGCATAGAAAACAAAAAAAAAATATATATATATATATATATATATAGAGAGAGAGAGAGAGAGAGAGAGAGAACAGATAGAGTTAAAAATGGACTGATAATGGTCTGATAGCTGTTTATGGCTGTTAAATATCAGTATGATAACTGCTAAATATTAGTTCGATAACTATTCAATATATACATTTAATTGCGCTTCAATGCGAAGTGCTGCTAGCGACAAGAATGCTGAGGTGGAATCTTTCGAGCGCGACGTCTTCTCGTACACTTTCGGCTGAGGCATACGCTTTTATTCGAAGTACTGTACTTTTTGCCACTGATATATTGATTATGGCAATCTAGTAACTGATGATCTAATTGTAATTGATAAATGCTGAAGTTTATTCGTGGAATCGTTCGAACGCGTGATATATTTTTTAGCAGAGATATAAACTTCGCCTAGGGCGTTATACTTTTGCCTGCTGATATAACGCATTGATCTGATTATAACTTATAAAAATGCTGAAGTTTATTCTTGAGATTGTTCGATCGTGTGATATACTTTTCGGCTGAGATGAAAATTTTGATCAAGGCATTGTTGCTTTCTCGGAATGGTATGTTCCATGAACATCTTTACTATATAAACTCTCACACAGCCCCGCAGTCAATCAGTCTGTTAGTCTGTTAATCTGTCATTCAGTCTGTGCGAGTGTCAATCACTGTGTGAAAAGAGATGGTCAACATTCATAATTTAATTGGTACAGCCAATTTCATCAGCGCATGCAGGCTTTCTTAGTGGAAAAGGACGATTAGTTGATCGATCGCCTACAGGCCCTTCAGAGAGCGAGTGCGGCCGTAGAAGCACCGGGAACGGACAAATTCAACATTGACCTTTGTGATGATGATGAGCTGATAAGAAAAACGTAAGTAATACGTTATTATATTAATAATTATAGGATTTACGTATAAAATTTTCGCGTCTTGATTAAACGTAATTATCGAATATCGTTTCATTTCATATATTCATTCAGTAATTTCTTTTACTTTTTATTTTGAGAGGAAAAAAATTGATATATAGTACTAATCTTCTAGTGTTATTTTAAACAAAAGGAACAGTTCCGAGACGTTACTCTGCTCTGAACTGTGAATGTCTCATTATAATTAAGCATGTTAATTTCAAATTTTTTTTTTCCAGACACAGTACAGGAGATGTAATCACCCGATTAAACGGGATACTTGATGTCCTCCTATCAGCTCAAAAAGCGGAGGAGGACGCCAAGAAGATTAAACAGCAATGCAGGAAGCGGGAAAGGAATGATGATAATGATGATCCAAATGATGACATCGCTTTTGTATTCGCGCAGACGTGAAAATTAAATTAAAAATGTTTTAATAAATAATTATAAAAATTATAAAAAATTTTTTAATAAATAATTGTGAAAAATTATACATATTCACATATTCATTGTTAGCATTTATTCTCTTCCTTCCTTCAACTTCAGCGGTGTTAAGTTACATTGTTATACCGTTAGATCGTTACGCGCTTTTACTATGCATTCGAATCTGCGATAGAATAAAAAATCCTTTATTTAATTACGAAAAAGGTCCGTATTAGGAATAATTAGGAAGTTAAAGGAAAAAATACGGTAAGTATAAATAGTAAGTATCGCATAAATAAATGTCTAAAAATATCTGTATCTGCAATTAATCGTTCCTATCTCAGCAGTATCGTATTACGCACGCGTCATCACGCGCGACACCATCACGCGCGATCATACCATCGCGCAGTGCGAATAATTATATAAGATAAAATAAAATAAAATATANTGTGGATAATATTGTATATAATGCATTACATGAAATATAAATGTCTAAAATAAAAATATCTGTATCTGCAACCCATCGCGCGCGACCATACCATCGCGCAGTGCGAATAATTATATAAGATAAAATAAAATAAAATATATAAAATAAAATATAGTATAATAAATAAATAAAATATTCCGCGTGCGAGAAGAGGATAACGATACATAAGAGGAAAAATAATAAGTATTAATGGTAAGTATACATAGTAAGTATAGCACGCGGTGATGGAGGGGACCGGCGCCTGGAGGCGGCGATCATTGCCCCACGCCACGTATTCACCGCGACGCGGATGCAAGTTTCCGCTACGTAATTTCTGGTTACGTAATTTCCCGCACCCGGGACATCCTCGTCCTCCGCACCGCCATCCCCCTCCTCTAGTGATGTCACCCACTGTGATATCATTTACTTCTCGCCCCTTCCCCTGTGACATAATCCCCCTTGCCTAGTTTCGTAATCCCCATCGCCTAGTGATCACTCCCTACCCTCCCCGCGGACCTTCCTGCGCCGTGGGTAATCCCCTACCCCTCCCCCCTCAGAGGACCTGAATTAGAACCGACCTATTCTTATTACTATTAGAGAAATGTAGTAAAAGAGCGAAGTTAGACAATAATTACGTGCGATGAGCACGTAATTAAAACTCTTATTGGCATATAAATCAAACAATTATTCAGTTGAATTCTAAGAGCGGAATTCTAAGAGCGTTTCTTACAATTTAATATACCGAAAACTTGTTAGACTTAATTGTATATCAATAGGCGTTACAATACTTGTAGTACGCAATTATTGTCCAATTTCTCACTTTTACAAAAATTTCTCTAAAAATTTTATATACGAGTAGGTACAGTAGGATTCTAACCCAGATCCTCACACCGATCTAAGCTCAAATAATATAAGATTCTAAAAGACGAACAGACTTAAATATTATACTTCTACATTTAATGTTTATCTTTATTCAACATCGAGGTCGTAATCAATATGATCTTTCTAAAAATCTTACGCTGTTATCCTTTTTCGACAGATCGGATAAAGGTCGAGCGATCCGTGCATAATTGTGGAAAACAAATTTATGGAAAAATCCTGTTAAATCAAGGAAACTGCTAACCTGCAGTTTAGATGTTGGCTCTGGAAAGTGAGTAATAGCTTTCTTAGCTTTGACTGGCCGTACATGACCATTTTCTATTTCATGTCTTAAAAACTCAATCTCCTAAGAAAGCTGCTTTTACGCTTAATATTTAATCCATGTTCCTCTGCTGTTTTAAAAGTCCTCATTAATTTTTCATAGGTATCTTCGTAATTCCTTCCTGGTATGACGATATTATCCATATCAATTATTACTATCTTTTGACGTATTAGATTCTGAAAAACTTCATTAACAAATCTCATAAAACTAGCTGGACTGTTACATAATCCAAAAGAGGTCATCATAAATTTATACAGACCTTCAGGAGTTATAAACGCTGTGAATTTTCAAGATTCTTCCGCAACCGGCACATAAAAAAATCCGTTTGTTAAATCGATCAACGAAAATACTCGTGCATCTTTTAAACTGTCAATTTTCTCTTTAATGATGGATACTGGAAATCTGTCTTTGATTACCTTACGAATTAATAACCAGTAGTCTATGCACATTCTGTAGAAAACATTCTTGGGTACTATTACTACCAGGCGTAATCATTAATATTTGACGTAATATTTGACTTGGCCTTATAATACCTTGACTCCAATCTTTTATTTGCTCGTCAAGAATCTGTTTCTCTTTCTGTACTAATCTTTGAGGTCGGAGATTTATCGGTTCGTCATCGCTTAAGATGATCTTCGTCTGAACGAATGTTTGCACTTTTTCCTTAAGCGTATATTCTTCTACTAGCTTGCTGATTTTAAATTTGTATGACTCTAGAACTTCGTCTGGCTTGGTAGTATTATTCCATGAACTTCGTTGTTGATCATTGAAGTGTCCTCATTTGTTTTGTTCTCCATCCATTTTTCGGCGACCCTGGTTTTGTTTTTTCTGCGCTGATTCCATTGATAGTGCAGACATCGTTTTCAGTATCATTCGTATATCTCGACTGGTGCCTTTATGTGAGATTCTTTTTATTGTAATTTTATTCTTCTATATTAGAACTTCAGCTTCTTTCAATAATGTCCTTTCTATAATTAGTTCTAACGTCATCGAAGTCTTAGGGACTACAAATATTTTGTCTTTAAATACATCTGTGTCGATGGTTAGACATTCATAGCATTTGCCAATAAGCTTCGTTATTGTATTCCCAAAACTTGTAAACACTCTTGTAGTTTTCTATAATTTAGAAACTCCTATCCTTTTACTGACATCTTCGCGCATAAGATTCACATCATTGCCTGCCCAAAAATGCCTCGATATTATTTCCATTTATTGTCACTAGAATAGTTTTGACATCAACTATTCTGACTACGTTGATATTCTTACGTTTTGTTTCTACAGATTTCGTGCATTTTGGCGAAATATGTTCAAATTCATTGCATCGGAAATATTTGACCTTTTTTTTTGTGTGTGCAATTTTTCATATTGTGATCCATGGCACCGCATCTGAAACAATGCACTCGCTTTCTGTTCTTTTCCGTTTCATTCTTAGCTATTTCCTTCTTTCCGAAGCTCTTGGCTTTGCCTGTTTTTTCCTTCATTTTATCATACACTTCAAATTTATTTTTTAAGTTATGCAGTGTCGATACGATATATAAGATTATTTTATTTGCTTCTTCATTTTGTACACCATCTATTATATGTTGGATTAATGCGCCTGTTTCGATATATCCTTGCTATTTCTTGCATCGCATAAACACACTGACCTTATGTACTAATGTGCTATTTAAATCCGTCTTGAACTCGCGTAATAACTTTCGTTTCAGTGTACTCCATGATAGAATACCGCGTTCGTAAGTAATGAATTTCTTAGCTAAACCTTTTAAGAGTCTCTTACCATAAATAATCTTTACCATAAATAACCCTGTAATTCGTTCCTTCGAGTAAAAAACTTAGATCCTTGAAATCAACCACTCAACCACTTTTCAATGGATAACTTATCATCACCTGTAAAATAAGTGATATTATTCTTTACATCCTTTATAGTGAATAGGTTAGTTGACGCGGTTAATTCTCGCATGCTTCTTCATGCCCTTAGATGTATATCTCATGTCTCTTCATCACTTTGACTGTCGCTTTCTTCTTCTTCCGTTTTGTCTTTTGTCTTTTCTCCGTCAGTGTTCTCATCTGTCGTTTCATTCTCTTTTATTTCTTGGATGTGTTCTTTTAGTGGTTCCTTCAATTCTTGTTTCTTTCCATCTCTTGCCAAATTTAATTGTTTAAGTTCAATTTTTAATTGTTTTGCTGTCATTTTATCAATGGCTTCATTAGTCAACTGCTTCTTGCTATTTTTTTTACTGTCGTCTTTTTTGTCTTTCTATTTATCCAGTTTCTTCTTAACCTCTTTAATCTTGCTATCTGCTTTGTTTGTTCCCTTGCTTGTACTGGGCATGATCGTTTGGCAATATATCGTCTCCTATATTGCTATCTTCCGTGTCATTTCCGTAAATTATCCGCTATAATATTCCGCTTTATTCATCGATATTCGATATCTCGACTTTCCTGTTCTTCTTTATAGATTAATCTAACTCAGTATCGTTCTGTGGTACAACGTACAGACAGCGTATTTCAACTATACAACCATCATTCCAACTTTTTATCTCAGGACATGGTTTCGTCGAGCTAATCTCGTCAACGCAACTTTACTTACAACATGTAACTTATGTATAATTTACGGATACAACGGCCGACGCAATCTTTTTCAAGCTTTTCCCTTACTCATTGAGCCTCCCGACTGAGTCCCCAAAAAGTAGTAATAGGAGTCAAGGCGAACAAGAAAAACTCGAGCGTCGGATAACTGCGATACTCTGTATTTCTCAAGAAGTAGTAATAATAATAAGTAACTCTGTATTTCTTAAGAAGTAGTAATAATAAATAAGTAAGGCTAGTTCCATCAAAAATTCCCTCTCTCTCTCTTGCGCCATCTGTCTGACGCGTTTCCTACTGATGCCTCCTAGGGGAAAAACTGGTGCGTTCTTTCGCCGATTCCCCCCCCCCCCAACACATACATACAGGATATTCGAAAGGAATGAAACTCCCTATGACCTCCAAAAATATGCACTTTCAAAGAAAATGACTTAAATAACAGTTGTAGGGATAAAGGATTATCCTTTGGTGACCTTGAATTTAATCTTAAATAATTGATTGAAAGTCACATAAGGATCACTTCTAATTTCTTAAATAGAACCCCCATTTTTCATTAAATATTTTTCTAGCTAATCTTGAGAGCTTTTCAAAACACTATAATAAAACATTTTTTGAAGTACATTTCTAGTTATAAGGCTTAAAAATTTTCAGTATCGCCGGCATTAGCATTACGCAAGGTGTCTGACCAACGGTACCTAATTTTTATTTTTGCACTAAAAATTCGTTTTTATGTAAAAATGGAAATAAGAGAAACAATCTTCAATGTGACTTTGATCTCGACAAATATTATTCAGGTCATGATTCTGAACAATGTTCAAGATTTTAGCCGTCAGACACCTTGCATAATGCTAATGCTGACGGTACTAAAATCTTTAAGCTTTACTTGAAATGTACTTCATGAAAAAATATTTTATTATTTGAAAAACTCCAGAGTAGCTACAAGAATATTCAATGAAAAATGTGGGTTCTATTTAAGAAATTTAAAATGACCTTTATGTGACCTTCAAACAATTATTTAAGTTCAAGATCACCAAAAATTTTTCATCAACTTTACAACTTTCATTCGGGTCATTTTCCCTGAAAATGTGTACTCTTGGAGATCATAAGGCGGTCCCAATCTTTTCGAATATTATACATATACATTCTATATATTCTGTATATTATATAACATTCTGTATATTATACATATTTATATATATAATGTTGAAAGATTCGTAATGCGCGCTTGTTATGTTCTAGTTATTGTTAGAGAACAATAAATATTCGAATGTTATATCATTTATAAGTAACATTAAAATCGGTAATAATACACAAATTTACATTTAGATAATTTATGATTAAAGGTAACTATGCACATAATCTTTTTCGAATTTCGATTTTCCGATATTTTTCGGCTGTAATGTTGATAACAATGTTTGTTATGCTTTAAATAGTGATAATAGACCG
>JAANIC010000981.1:86113-129908 GCA_017607545.1 Acromyrmex charruanus | reverse complement strand
TATATATATATATATATATATATATATATATATAATCTATTTATTTTTTTAATCATTTATCTCTAATATAGCTCCTATAGTGATTTATTATATAGTGAATATATAGTGAAATATCTTCGACTTTCTACGCGAAGCAAGCTCTACCCCACCTTGCCTAGAGTCTTTTGGCTTTTCACGCGAAGCGAGATTTATCTTACCTATTCCCTAGACAGAGGGTAGATCTCGCTTCGCGTGGAAAGTCGTAAATCAGAAAGGGTGTCCTTGACATTGTATGTACAGAAATAGGATGTTATTTTTTTAGTTGTTTTTTGTTAATAACTTTTTAACGATATTTAAATCTTTCTCAAGGTCACTCAGGTCATGTCTGATAACATATGTCAAGATTAAGGTCATTGAGAGAAGCTTCACTCATTTCATTTTTACTATAAATAGTTTTAAAAAATGGATAGGTTACATTTTTTTATCTTCCCCGGTTGATTATCACTGTCTAAGTCAGACTTTTATCAAAATTATAGCCCAAAAATGTCGAAATTCGAAAAAAGCCTCGTTTTGCATAATTACCAAGTTATTAATTCATCTATTGTATAATATGTAACTTGTTTATGTTACCTGTTAAGCTCGTTCTTGATGTCTCTTATCTTCTTCCCTCTTTCGGAGATTTCTTTTTCCAATTTTTCTATCTCGGCGATTGCATTATCGAAATCTGTTTGCAGATTCATTTTCTTTAGCATCAACTTGCTTATTTCCTTTCGCAGTTTCTCATCCATTATTTTTTGGTCTTTTATCAAACTCTCTAATCTTGTTATGTTATTCGCGCTTGCCTCAACAGATGCGTTCGCAACCTATATTTTTTATTATTTTTTAATAATTATGTTAATTGATATATAAATGTACATGTATGTAAAGGATGTCCCACAATTTGTGACCAAAATTTTAATATATTCCTGACTTAAAAATAAGACAAAAATTCTCATACCAAAATGTACAGGCTATAATAGTTTTTAAATTAATTCATTATACATATTTATTATTTTTAATATGTTGTAACATTTTTACGTTATATACAGTAAGTTAAGTAAGAGCGTGGTTGACCAGCGTGGTGTTGCACCATTTCATGTTATTAGCCTTGAGATAGGTTCGAATAGTTTCGTACGATATATCTAAACCTTTCTGCTTCAATTTTGCTTGTCCTTGACGCAGTGTTAAGCCAGGATTCCGCGAAAACAGATTTACTATTTTTTTATCGTCTTTTTTATCGTCCACTCTTAGCATATCGAGCCACGTTCCGGTAAATCATTGACATTTTTTGTCATCCATATTATATCGCTGCACCCACTTTTGTACGAATGATTTTGACTTTTTCATATATTTAGCAGCCGCTAATTGTGACATTTTTGGGTGAGTGCAGAAGAACACAGCTTCATAGCGTGATGCGTATTTGGTACTCATGGCGCTTAATGATTCTCTTAAAAAAGTTGACAACTGAAAATGACAACTGAATCTTTCTTGATAGTGCATCAAGGACAAAGGTGCCCTCTATGGATTCATGATAGATTTAGGGCGATAATTTTTATTAGCTTTGAGTAAGGCCGATCTTACTTGACTTACTGTATGTAATTATTTTCTATATGTTTAAACATGATTAGTAAAGTGTCCAACATCATTGTATACGTTATTGTACTATATAAATTATTTTTATAAAGGTAGTATAAAAGCAGGGCAACGAGCCAATAACGTATAAAAGAATTTTAATGTAAATAAGCAAAATTAATACAAAACAATTAAAATAAAATAAAACAAACGTTTCAACTCCAATCGAGTCATTTTCAATGCAATCTTACAATAATATAATCATCGTTCTAAATTAAAAATTCGTAAATAATCTTGCAATATTCTTACAATTCCTTAATATAAAATTTTAACTGTCTGTGTAATACGCTGCGAGTCATTTTTATCAAGAATTAACAAAGTCATAAGAACATTCTTAGTAAATCTGTTAAGAGTCCAATAATACACAACGAGAAAAAAATGTAAAATGTGGTCCATTTCGTGGTACAATAAAATAGTATTTTTAATTTAATAAGTTATTATAAGCAAAATCGCAAAGGCAACAAGCATTCGACTTACACGATGTCAAAAAACGAAATGTCAAGCAGAAAAACATTATCGAGAAAAACGGAAAACGGAAAAATAGGGGGGAAAAAGGAAAGAAGATGTTAGAAAGGAGAAAGAGAATGTATAATGTCAGAATACAAATCCGGCAAAGACTCCGTGTCATTTTGTCTATTAATCCCATGCTTCTGTTTTTTAATATGGACCATTTCAGAAATCAACCTTTTATTATATGAAGGCTCTACATCTAATATTTCCACTTTATCCCATTTAAAGTTATGATTCTCCTCAATACGATGGTTGGAAATCACTGATGGAGATTTTGAAATTTATGTTGATATCAGAAACATGTTCATGCAATCTGGTCTTTAATTGTCTTTTAGTTTGGCCAACGTAACTAGCATCACAAACTTCACAAGATATTCTGTAGACCACATTTTGATTCTGAACGTGTTCCAAAACATCCTTTCCTCTCCTTATAAAACTTCTTAATGTGTTAGGGATAGCAAAAGCCAATTTACAATTAAACATATTAACAATAGGTATAAATCTCTCGGATATCGTATTAACATATGGAATCGTAAAAAACTTTTTCTCAGTGTCATCCTTATTCTTATTAAAATTACTAATCTTATTAATGTGATATTTGACTCTATTATGAATAGTCGAAAAAATAAAATAAAAACGGATACCCATTCTGTAAAAAAATCTTAATAGCGTCAATCAAATTATTTTGTTGGAATTTCGGATGACACAAACAAAAAATCTTATCCACGACTACAAAAATTACACCTCTTTTATGACGAAGTGGATGGTGTGAATGGAAGTTAAGAAATCTGCCGGAAAAGGTTGCTTTCCGGTATATATCAAAAATGAGATTCCGTTCTTCAACAATCAACATCATATCTAAAAAACTAATTTTTCCATTAAGGCCAATCTCCATGGTGAACTGCAATCTAGTGTGTAACGAATTAAAAACATCCAAAATATCACAGACACTCTCAGACGGAGCGGCTAAGATAATATCATCAACATATCGATAAAAAAATAGCAGTCGACAAGGCAGCATTCCAATAGCCATTTTCTCAAAATCCTGCATAACAATATTTGCAACAACAGGTGACAAAGGTGAACCCATAGGGGTCCCAAATATCTGTTTGTATATTTTTTTATTAAAAATAAAAACCGTTAAATTTAGAACCATTCGAAAGGCAATCAGAAACTCATCCAAAGGAATTTTAGTCTTCTTGGATATTCACCATGGAGATTGGCCTTGATGGAAAAATTAGTTTTTTAGATACGATGTTGATTGTTGAAGAACGGAATCTCATTTTTGATATATATACCGGAAAGCAACCTTTTCCGGCAGATTTCTTAACTTCCATTCACACCATCCACTTTGTCATAAAAGAGGTGTAATTTTTGGAGTCGTGGATAGGATTTTTTGTTTGTGTCATCCGAAATTCCAACAAAATAATCTGATTGACGCCATCAAGATTTTTTTACAGAATGGGTATCCGTTACATTTTATTTTTTCGACTATTAATAAGAGAGTCAAATATCACATTAATAAGATTAATAATTTTAATAAGAATAAGGATGACACTGAGAAGAAGTTTTTTACGATTCCATATGTTAATACGATATCCGAAAGATTTATACCGATTGTTAATATGCTTAATTGTAAATTGGCTTTTACTATCCCTAACACATTAAGAAGTCTTATAAGGAGAGGAAAGGATGTTTTGGAACACGTTCAGAATCAAAATGTGGTCTACAAAATATCTTGTGAAGATTGTGATGCTAGTTACGTTGGCCAAACTAAAAGACAATTAAAGACCAGATTGCATGAGCATGTTTCTGATATCAACATAATTTCAAAATTTCCATCAGTGATTTCCAACCATCGTATTGAGGAGAATCATAATTTCAAATGGAATAAAGTTGAAATATTAGATGTAGAGCCTTCATATAATAAAAGGTTGATTTCTGAAATGGTCCATATCAAAAAACAGAAGCATGGGATTAATAGACAAAATGACACGGAGTCTTTGCCGGATTTGTATTCTGACATTATACATTCTCTTTCTCCTTTCTAACATCTTCTTTCCTTTTCTCCCTATTTTTCCGTTTTCTGTTCTCGATAATGTTTTTCTGCTTGACATTTCGTTTTTTGACATCGTGTGAGTCGGATGCTTGTTGCCTTTGCGATTTTGCTTATAATAACTTATTTAATTAAAAAGACTATTTTATTGTACCACGAAATGGACCACATTTTACATTTTGTTCTTGTTGTGTATTATTGGACTTTTAACAGATTTACTAAGGTACATTATCATATTACTAATTTTTTAATTAATGTGATTAATATTGATTCGTTTTGTTTACGGTTACTTTTCCAGAATGTTCTTATGACTTTGTTAATTCTTGATAAAAATGACTCGCAGCGTATTACACAGACAGTTAAAATTTTATATTAAGGAATTGTAAGAATATTGCAAGATTATGTACGAATTTTTAATTTAGAACGATGATTATATTATTGTAAGATTGCATTGAAAATGACTCGATTGGAGTTGAAACGTTTGTTTTATTTTATTTTAATTGTTTTATATTAATTTTGCTTATTTAAATTAAAATTCTTTTATACGTTATTGGCTCGTTGCCCTGCTTTTATACTACCTTTGTTTATTAGTACAGAGCCTTTTTTATTACTTTTAATTATTTTTATGCATGATTAGTGATATATTTCGACATTATTATATATGTTGTGACGTGACGTTTTCCGTCCGTCACAAGGGTCGCATGGCCTGACGAACAGTGCAGTCTGGCGTCCTGAATCCTCTCACATTTTGGGGGCGGACGCACCTTGCGTTTTTTTCTTTCCGCGACATTGTTTGCGTACCTTACGCGTTCCGCGTTGCCGTTTCCGTTTCCCTTTTTTGTTATTCCCGTACCGAGGGTCATAGAGGCCGGCGACTCCTGCGATCCTGACGGAGTGACGCCACCTCACCGGAGAGAAGAGGAAGAAGAACGACCAGGAATGGGAGTCATGAGACGACCGATGCTGATGGACTCGCCGGGGGCGCACGACACCTGACCTCGGGTTGCACGCAGGTGATATCCTTCCTTCACTATTACGCCCTTTTGGTTATCGCAAGGCATTTCTTATCGAACTCTCTTCCAGGCGCAAAGCGGACCGAGAGTTGGTATGGCATGACGGGGAAGGCCACTCTACGCCCCAAGGACGGCGAGAGCCCCGGATAGGCACCTCGAGGCCACGAGGCGGCCCGAAAAAGACTCCCGCGATCTCTCGAATTTCGCGCGCCAGGACATGCGACAAGGGCATGACGCGGTTCCCGCGATTAGCGGAGCTGCGGAGCCACGCGCCAATCAGGCGCGATAAGGCCCCCTCGCGATGATAACGAGACCTGAGTGCGCCCGGGAGGATTAGCGTCCGGCACTTAAGCTGTGGCCCGCTTGGCGAAGGCACGCGAGAGGACGCAGGACGTCAGCGAATCGAGAACCTTCCAAGGTCGACTAGGACGAGCACCTGCGAGAGAGTCACGGTAAGACGAGCGTCACCCCTGTAAAGTCGCCGGTTTCCGCGTCCGGGAGGCGTAACTTTATCAGATTTCTATTGGGCGTATAATAGAGAGTGCACGTGGCATTACCGTGCATCAGCGTTTCGCGGGATTCGAGTACGCGTGTCGCCTCCCGGAACGGCCCTTATCGTCGGGATAATTCTAAGGCGTCCGCCAAGGCCACAGCCTCGTCACTCGTTGTCGGTTTCTTTTGTCGCGAATCATATGTTGCGTCGAATTTCTGTACCGTAGTATTGTCGCGTATCGTGTCGTCTCGAGCGTCTGTAGCGTAAGATTTGCATGTCTATTCGATCCTCTGTGTCATAGCCATTAACGACAATTTATAATAGAAATTGATAATTGTGCGTATTCTGTCGTATCGAGACTGCGTAGTGTCGAGTTTGCACGTATTCGAGCCTTCTTTGCATTGAAGCTGAGCGGCGCGAGGCCCCGCGAGCGCGCACGAGGTCACGCCGTGCCCACGCTGCAATCGTTGCCGAATTCCTTAACATTTGCGAGGCGATGAAGTACAGTTCGTATAATTCGCGAGAGTATTCCTGTGTGGCGTGAGCTCGTGTCGCGGGAATTTAACGAAGTTGGTACGCCTAGCGTAAAACCTCGGGGCCTACGTAAATCAGTTATCGCGCTCAAGTAGAGCTTATCGTCTCGATTGTACCGCCGGATGTAAATGCAAGTCGAAGACTTATTTAATATATTTGTTACTTTTGTTATTGTTGACTCGTGTGTACTTTATTCTCGCCCCTATTCGCTCCTCCAAACGATCTACTATCCTCGACCACGAACCACCCCCTCTGCCATTTCCGAGGCTGAGCTACCGGTTGAGAGCCCGTCGACATTCGCAGCTCATTAAAAATGGCCGAAAGAAAATATCGCGTAATTTCTAGAAAGAGTGGCACGCTCGCTCGTGCCTGGCGCCCAACTATTGTTTTGTGATTATGTGCCGCCCTTAAAAGCGGCCGCGGGAAGACGCATTTCTGTCACGTTTCGTTTAACGCTGCTCGTCATCCGATCGCCTACAAAAATCTTAGCTGTGAATGTGCGACGAAGTTGTGCCACGCTCGTGAGTGCGGTTGCAATGTTTAAAATAATCTAACTTTTTGCGCGGACTTAGCTCATCCCCTATTTAAAAAGTTAAATAAAATCAGATAGGAAAAAACTCTATCTGATCGAATCATGTTTTTGGTTCGTGAATTTCGGATTATTTGTTTGAAATATTTGATAGATTTTCTACATTTCTCTATCATTTTTGTCGCACGGTTCAAATATCGTTTTGTATCAATTTCTGGTTATGTTTTATCATAATTACTAGTATTATATATTAAATTTTATATTATTTTTAAAAAAAGTTTTTCATAATTGTTAAAATACAATTCTTATTTTTTTATTATTCTTTTGTAGAATTAATTTATATTTTCACATGCAGTTCATTAATTATATGTATCGGAAATTTACAATTTTTGAAAACGCATATCGGAATCGACGGGATTCGAACCTACGACCTATGAGGTGATATTTTAACACTCTAACGCTGAGCTATAATCGCACGCTTGTCTGAATATTTTAGCATGTGATAATTATAGAGACATTTCTGGATTAAGTTACATAGGTTCTTATAAACATATGTATCATATTTATCATGTACTTTAAGTATCCTTTTTAATCTTCAATTTTAGATTACTTGCCTGATATAGATTTTCTATATTTCTCTATCATTTTTATTATATATCTTCATTATCGTTTTTAAATAATTTCCATCTGGTTACATTTAAAAAATTAATAATTAATAATATCCTATCGTGTTTTTGAATCATAAATTTCAGATTACTTTTTTAAAATGTTTGATAGATTTTCTATATTTCTGTATCATTTTTGTCATCTCAGATATCGTTTTCAATAAATTTCTATCAAAATTAATAACATTCTTCCGTATTTTTAATTCGTAAATTCTAGAATCTAAAATTTAATCGTAATTAAAATTTACAATTAAAGACATAAAAGAATATTACTAATTTTGACAAAATACGACTAAAATAATTGATTAAAACCGACATTTAAGTTGTATAACAAAAATACGGAAATAAAGGAAATATGTCGCATACTTTAAACAAGTAATCTGATATTTAAAATTTAAAAACACGATAGTATATTATTAAATATAGAAGTTTAAAAATAAAATTGAACTCTCGAGATTAACAATAAAAAATATATGAATAGATAGGCAATTGAGAGCAAAAATTGGAAGAAATAAACTAAATTTTTTGGATGTCACAATTATTAATGACAATGATACATTAGAATTTAACGTGTTTCACGTGTTTAGAATTTAACGTGTTTCAAACTAACTTTTTCGGGGAGGTATCTTAGTTTCTTATCCCTCCATTCATTCTCACAAAAGAGAGGTGTTCTAATGAGCGTTGTAGATAAAACGATACTATTATCACATCCGAAGTATTATGAAGATAATCTCAGATTATTGTTAACACCTTTTTCGAAAATAATTATCCCGTGAAGTTTATTTTCGACACGATAAATTTGATTGAGATCTTTACTGAAACGCCAGACACTGCAGGCTGATCACGACACTACTAACAATGAAGAGATAACTACGTGATTCACAATTCCATTCCTGCCACATCTTTATGATAAATTTAAAAACATCACTAAAAATTTAAAGGTTAAATTGGCATGGTTTAGTATGAATATATATAAACTTGATGGATCATTAAATCTCAAAAGAATGTACTTCCACATGGTTGTAATAAGAATGTAGTAAGATTTGCTTAGGAACTGTAATGCCTCCTATGTAGGACAGATTGGACGAAAACTTAAAATTAAGATTGCTGAACACCGTAATAATATTAATAGGAAAACCGGCAACCCATCGGTAATCACAGAACATAGGTTGGAGTACGAAGGCTGGAGCTTTAATTACTGCGTCTTAATTTTTGTTCTCAATTGCCTGTCTGTTCATATATTTTTTATAATTATATATTATTAATTTTAATAAAACATGACCAGATAGAAATAGATTTAAAACGGTATCTAAGCTATATTACGAAAACGAATAATTATAGAAAATTTATCAAATAGCAGGTAAGTAATCTGAAATTTACGATTAAAAATGATATTTAAGCTATGTAACAAAAATGATATAATGTTTCTAAGAAACTATATAATTTAATCCAGAAATGTCTCTATATGTTAGAATAAGATAGATGTTATGAAGAAATTATCGTATCTTACTGTTACCAACATAATGTAATATTTAGGTTATTAAATAATTAATTATTCAATTACCTAAAACAATTAATTATATAATAACGGTATATTTTTCTATCTGGAGACATTGGTAGTGTCTCGGCGCTAAGGTACGCGAGGCTACTTTATGCAAAACTGTGAGTTACGGGAGATTGAGATTATTAGATCTCAATAACAGCTGAACCGATCAGGTTCTACATATGCTCAATCAATAACATCCACTTAAATTGTGTAATAAAAGGGCTTTTATTTTTTTCCTATGTGCCCTATGAGTGGAGATATTCGCAAAGTCCTGATGTGAAACTTTTCACATATAGTGTAAGACGTCATCGTCGTTATCGCCTTCGTCGACAAGCCAAATATACTGTTGCACGTTTCGTCACGAGAGTGTGTTAATCGTTCAGTCAGAATGTAATGGACGTTTTGACGCAAAAGTGCGTTAGCGTATGATTGATGCAATGCAATACAACAAGCGCCGGCGGTGCACAGTGCATAGTAAACGAAATTATAAACTGGTATTTGTTAATTTTCATTAATAACTCAGCTAGGAAATGATAATAAAAAATCATTAATTTGTATTTGTTTCTAATTAATATTTAACAAAATAAAATTGAATGGAAATTACACGTTGATAATTGTTAACTAAGCTAGGAAATGATAACAAAAAAGTGATTGATTTGTCATCGATCTCTATTTGTTTATAAATTAATACATAACAAAAAGAGATTGAATAAAAATGAAATTTTACACTGATATTTGTTAACTAAGCTAGGAAATAATAATGACAAAACAATTTATTTGATAACGATCTCCATTTGTTTATAACTTAATATTTAACAAAAGAAGATCTGATGGAAACGGAATTACACGCTGATAATTGTTAACTAAGTTAGGAAATGATCATGAAAAAATAATTTATTCATTATTGATGTCTATTTGTTTATAATTAATTAATATTTAACAAAAGAAGCGGGAACAAAATTATACCCTGTTTATTAATTAAGAGCCATGGCACACAATAAACTTAAGGCAGCAAGACGTAAGCAGTAAGGCTTCGAGATTGATTCGAATTAAAGCTATCCGTTTATCTGAATTACGAATGAATGTAGAACTTCAAATTCGGGTTATCCAAATATTCGAACTTTCTAAGATATCTGAATCTAAGATCCAAATAATAAAAGTCGAAACCAGATTCGGTTCCGAATTCGTAGCAAACTTATAGCAAATTCAATTGGATGCATTAGTGCGGACTGAATGTATATAATATTTAAGTCATTATATTAAAGTCATATTATACACTTATTTAATTTGAGTGTAAAAATGAAATGCAAATATTTCTCTTATTAGCCTTGTATATCTTTGTTATTACTATTTTATTGGGTATGGGAATAAGTTTCCGCCCATTGCAGAAAGATGTCGTTAGTAGCATTGCTCGTGTGTTTGATAGAACGGCAAGACATGTTTTTGAAAGGTGTGTGTCCAAACTTTTGAGCCCAATAGATGGCATTCGTTCGAAGCGTAACAAAGAGTAACTTTTTTTGCGTTGAAGATGTCAGAATTTATTCCAAAAAAGCAATATTTGCGAGAAGTTTTACTCCATTATTTTATTTTAAAGAAAAGTGCTGCGGAAACGCAAACGTTTGCTCGTAGATATTTACGGTGAGCATGCTCCATCGAAAACTAGTTGTAAAGAATGGTTTCGGCGATTAAACGGTGATTTTGACATGCGTGACAAAGAATGCGAAGGTGCACCGAAAAAATTTGAAGATGCAGAATTGCAAGCATTACTCGAAGAAGATTCGTGTTTATCGCTCGATAGGTTGGCAAAAGAGTTAAATGTTGATAGATCCACTGTTGGAAAACGTCTACACGCAATGGGAATGGTGCAAAAAGAAGGAAATTGGGTGCCATACAAATTGAAAGAAAGACATGGAAAGACGTTTGGTCATCTGCGAGATGCTTCGTCAATGACAACACAGGAAGGGTTTTCTACATCGTATCGTAACTGGCGATGAAAAATGGATTTACTACGATAACCCTAAACGCTTGAAGGCATGGGTGATGCCAGGTGAACCAGGTCCATCAACGCCAAAACGAAATATCCATGCTTCGAAGATTATGTTGTGCATCTGGTGGGATCAAAGAGGTATTATAAAGGGTGTCTCAAAATGACCTGACATTTTAATGTATTAATAAAACATATTATTTATTTGAAAAGTACACATGTTTTTAGTTTAATATAAAGTACAAACATGGAGGTTATATGTGGAACACAATATCCGATAAATGGCCGCTTCGACTCTGTTTGCAAACGTTCATTCTTTTGACAAAATTTTCAATGACATTTTGGCATAATTGCGGACTAATTTCATTAATGGTACGTCTAATTTCTTCCTTCAACTCCGGAATGGTCTGTGGATCATTGGCATACACTTTTCCTTTCAGAAAACCCCAAAGAAAGAAGTCCAATGGCGTCAAATCGCACGATCTTGGTGGTGAATTCACATCGCCGCGACGCGAAATAGCGGACTTTTCGAACCGTCTCTGCAAAATGTTCACCATATTTGTAGTGGATTTTCACAATTTCTATGCGTTGCTCGATCGTGTAATTCTCCATGACTAAACCTCAATACTTCCTGATGCCAGTTGTTAAAGGTTAGTACGTTACGTTCGCTGCAAAAAAAGTGGTGCGCAATTTAAAATGTCAGATCATTTTGAGACACCCTTTATATTATGAGCTGCTCAAACCGTCCGAAACCATCACTGGCTATAACTGATACGTTTAAACCAAGCTTTGAAAGAAAAACGACCGGAATGGGACAATAGGCACAACAAGCTGATTCTGTTACATGACAACGCTAGGCCACACGTTGTAAAACCGGTCAAGAAATACTTGGAAGGAGTAAAGTAGGAAATTCTGCCCCACCCGCCGTATTCACCGGACATTGCCCCTTCAGATTTCCATTTGTTCCAATCCATGCAGTCGGCCCTTTCTGCAGTCGGAGAACGATTCAATTCTTATGAAGGTATCAAAAAATGGCTTGATGAATGGATCGCTTCAAAAGAACCAGATTTTTTTCATTCGAGGAATCCGTTTATTACCGGAAAGGTGGGAGAAAGTTGTCGCTTCCGAAGGAGCATACTTTGAATAAACTCATTTATATAGATTTGTTTAAATAAACACATCTTTTTCATTTAAAAAGGGCGGAAACTTATTCCCATACCCAATAACTCGACGTCATTGTGGTGCTAAAATGTTACACGAACGTTAAGACGAATCATGATAATCCGAATATTTTTTTAGTCTATTCTCGCAATGTCAACAATGGTTTAGAAAGTTTTAGTTCCAGCTACAGGGCGGTTAGTTAAAATCTACAAAGTACGAAATCGTATGTAAGAAAATACAGATGTTTAAAAATGTCTCGAGTCATTGTGAACCAGCCACAATAACGCCGAGTTAAGATTGAGAATTCGTTCTAAACATTTATATTTATAATATTAAATCTCGTAGGACGTATACGTGAGAAACAAATGCCTTAAATCTAATTGGGTCTTAAGTGCTTGTATAATTCTGTATAAATCTATATTTATATTTTTTTATTTAATATTTTTTCGATTATATATGTATAGGGATTCCTGACAAAACACCGTTTTCTCGTTTCCAATAAAAGGCTTAACTTTAAGAATGCAGATAAAAAGCTTTATTTTTTGAACGTAAAAGATTATAAAACAGCTTCAAAATGTCGTAACACATTGAATCAATAACTCCATCATCAAAGCACACTTTCGCACCTAATTTCACAACATACATTGTTTTAAACCGCGAATAGTTTATAATATTTTCTACAACTCCTATAATTCGGCTATTCTGATAATTAATCGATCCGATTAATCTTAGCGTTACCGGTTCCATGGTCGTATATTAGGCGCTTTCCATGTTCCATGATAAGTATTATAAATCTGGAAATCTTTTATATCGCTGATATAACGATCATTCCATAGAATCTTGTCAATTTGATAAGGCCCTTTGAATTTAGGGATTAGTTTTGTTGAGACATTTGGCGCGTTTACAAAATTCCGTATCATTACGCGATCGCCTATCTTATATGCGATTTTCTGTTTACGAGCATTTAGTTCATACGCATCTTGCGCTTGCTTGAGATGTTCACTTGCAACGTTGCTCACTTTGGTTAAATTCCGAGAAGGATTTATTATTTCTATAAATTCTAGCGTCTCTCTCAGGCCATCTACAACATTTCCTCTTTGGTTCACGCCAAAAAATAACATACTAGAATTCTCATTTGTGGTTCTACTAACGGTATTATTACAAACAAACTCTACGTCGGAATGGACTTTATACTAATGTGTTTTTAGCTCGTCAGCCAATTTGGCTATCATTGGTGTAATCATGCAGTTCATCCATTCTACTTGCCCATTTGCTTGTAGCAGTGAAGCAGTGACTACTTTGACATGATATATATTATGCTTTTCCAGAAATTCAGCAAATAATTGCGAAGTAAAACAGCTTAAAAATCTGAAAAGATTCTCAATGGTTTGCTGTAAGTTGTGAAATGTTTTTGTAAAACTATAACTTATTCGACCTGGTTGTCTTAGTAGCATATAACTTTAAAAATTTAAAACCATCCACTAACAATTAACAATATATAATATAATATAATAAATTAATATAAACAATATATATTTGTATTTCGTGGAATGACTTTTAGATATTGGACCTAAATAATCAATATGCAAATCACTAAATGGTTTATCCCCTTTGGGAATACTATGAACCAATCTTTCCACCTTGCCTAACGAAACGGAAAAAGTAATACATTTTAGACAAGTTTTAATGTCCTCAACTTTCTCTTTCATTTGCGGAAACCAATAACTGCGTCGAATATTTTCTAATACTTTAATTAGTTCGACATAGTCTAACTCGTCATGATATTCATGCATTATTTTATTTTCTATAAAAAAAGGAACATAAAATTGAACATGGTCTTTCACTTTTCTGTAAACTATTCCGTCACGCATTTCGAATAAACAATCATACTTTTTCTCTAACTCTTAGTAACATTTACAATGTAGTTTAACAATGTTTTCATCAGTGTCTTGACTCAAGGCTAGGTTCCGATCAAAAGAATTATTCTCTAACGTGAGTATATTCACGTTCCTACTTAATGCGTCTACGTGTGACATTCTGGTTCCCGGTCGATGCTCAAGACTATAATCATATTGGGAGTACAAATTAGTTCGATCCGTTTTCCAAAAGATGGCTCCGGCTGTTGTGAATGGTTCATAGTGACAGCTAATTTTGGCGTTTTCAGAGAGGTTAGACATCTGCTAATAATATTCAGTTTATATCGCTTTGAGTTTCATACAAAAACCTTGATTTTTACTGTGTTTGAAATGTCGAATTTTATGTTAACCAAGCAGTATTTACCGGAGGTTCTAATTTTCTGCTTTAATTGGAAGAAAAGTGCAGCTGAAGCCCATCGAATGCTTGTCGAAGTTTAGGGTGACATTGCTCCAACTGATAAATCATGTAGGGAATTGTTTCGACGTTTCAAGGATGGAGATTTCAGCGTTGAAGACAAGCCTCGCTCTGGACAGCCAAAAAAATTCGAAGACAAAGAATTAGAGGCATTACTCGAAGAAGATCAGAGTCAAACGCAAGAAAAGCTTGCAGAATCATTGAGAGTCAACAAGCCGTTTCTGCACGATTGAGAGCATGGGAATAATTCAAAAACAAGGAAATTGGGTGCCTTATGAACTGAAACCGAGAGACGTTGAAAGGCGATTTTTCACTTGCGAACAGCTGATTCAAAGACAACAAAGAAAAGATTTTTTGCATCGGATTGTGACTGGAGATGAGAAATAGATATTCTACGACAACCCCAAGAAGAAAAAATACGCTAAGCCCGGTCAATCGTTGCCATCGACCTCAACATCAACATCAAAGCCGAACATGGTTCGAAGATCATGCTCTGTATCTGGTGGACCAAAAGGGTGTTGTTTACTATGAGCTGCTGAAACCTGGCGATTCCATTACGGGCGATCGGTATCGGCTACAATTGATTCGTTTGAGCCGCATTGTCAGAAAAACGGCTGGAATACGAGCAAAGACATGATAAAGTTATTTTTCTTCATGACAATGCTCGGCCTCATGTCGCAAAAGTCGTAAAAAAATATTTGGAAACGGTCAAATGGGATGTTTTACTGCACCCGCCGTATTCTCCGGACATTGCTCCTTCTGATTACTGGTTGTTCCGAAGGATGCAGCACGATTTGGCAAGTCACCGGTTCACTTCTTTCGCAGAAATCGAAAATTGGCTCCAAATTGAATCGCCTCCAAAGTGTCATTTTTTCGAGATAGAATTCGAAAATTGCCTGAGAGATGGGAAAAAGTAGTAGCCAACGATGGACAATACTTTAATTAATCTGTTCATTCATTTTGTTTTGAAATAAATGCATTTTTGAACACAAAAAAACGGACCGAACTAATTTGTACTCCCAATATATAAACTTGCTTTTCAAGAACCTATCGAGCAATTCGTGAATTTGTGTCCTTCTTATTTACCGTCTGCACAAGAGCTTCACAATTGGTAACAATTTTAAACTTTATTCCTTGTAAGTACGAGGACAAGTCAATAAGTTTTTAGAAAAATATAGTAAAACACATTTTTTTTTATCGATTCATTTTTATTTCTCAACATAGTCTCCTTTCAGCTCGACACACTTGATCCAACGATTCTCCAACTTTTTCAAGCCGTCCGAATAATATGATTTGTTCAACCCTTCAAAATAAGCCTCTGTTTCGGCGATGAGTTGCTCTCTGGTAATGAATCTCTTTTCTCCGAACCATTTTTTCAGATTTGGAAACAGCAAATAGTCGCAGGGGACTAAATCTGGCGAATATGCTAGATAGGGAAGCAATTTGTAGCAGAATTCATTGAATTTGGCCATCGTGCATGTGTGAACTCATGCATTGTCTTAATGGAAGAGCACTTTCTTCTTCGCACTTTCAAATGGGGACGTTTTTTCTTTAAAAATTTTGTTGAAACGGTCCAATTAGGCTGCGTAGTAATCGCCATTGATCATTTGCTTCGACGGAAGATAATCGATATGAATTATACCGCGTGCATCCCAAAAAACTATGGCCATCACCTTTTCGGCCGATTTCACGGTTTTCGCCTTCTTCGGAGCTGGTTCACTCGGTGAAGTCCATTGTTTTGATTGTTCCTTCGTTTCGGGTATAAAATAATGGATCCATGTTTTGTCCACAGTAATGAATCGACGCAGAAATTCATCTGGATTACGTTGAAATATCTCCAAACATTGTTTTAAAATCATCACACGGTCGCGCTTATGATCCACAGTGAGCAAACGCGGCACCCATCTTGTCGATAGCTTTTTCATATCCAATTGTTCGTGCAAAATTGAAATCACTGTGCCATGTGATATGCCTGTGGCCTCAACAAGCTCGCGCACTTTCACTCGTCGATCAATCAAAACAATATTATGGACTTTATCGATGATTTCTGGCGTAGCAGCCTTAATTGGACGTCCCGAACGAAGTGCATCACATGTAAATGTATGACCACGTTTAAATTCATTCACTCAATTATGTATACAGCCGCAAACGCTGGTGCAGATGTGCTATGAACATCATCCAACTCGATTTTGATTTCTTTCGACGTTAAACCTTTCATATGTAGATGTTTGATCATTACACGAAACTCGTTTTTTTCTATTTTGCAAAAAATACAAAAATTGTTCACTTTAATTGTCTACAGAAATGAAACCACGCGATGAATTTCGCTCAAAATTTGACAGTAATCAGCTGAAAGATGCTATTTGTCAAAAAGTAATGTGACATGACACTGGGAGTGCTCTCTGACAGATTTTCTGAGAAATTATTGACTTCTCCTCGTATATGTGAAACCGTTTCAATGCATAAATAATCGCAAGAGTTTCCAATTCGAAACTATGATATTCTGATGGAGTTCTTTTCAAAAAATAAAAAATTGGATGGAATTCACGATCTGCTTTCTTCTGCACTAAAATAAACCCAAAGTGTCAAAACCCAAAGTGCTAGCATCACAATGGAGTTCAGTCTCAGTAAGAGATGAATAAATTGAAAGGATCGGCGCATTGATTAATCTGTCTTTAAGCATTTGGAACTCATTATGTTCATTTTCCTCGTAATGAAATGGAACGTCTTTCTTAACTAATTCAGTGGTTTAGCTACCAATGAAAAGTTTTCCATGAATTTCCGAAAATAAGAACACAAACCTATTATAGAAAACTTTAAACTTTATGAACATTATGTGGTTTCGGAAAATTCTGTACCGCAGTTATACCACGATCACAGTGAACAAGCTATACCTTCTTCTGAAACAGTGTAACCTAAATACTCTAATTTAGTCTACAGAAATCTACATTTGTCGATTCTGAGTTGTAATTTGTACTTAACCAATAAATGGAATATTTCTTTAAGTATTGCAAAATGATGTTCTATAGTTGCTGTAGCAATTAAGAAGTCGTCTAAATAAACCGCAATATCCCCGAATTCTATCAGTTCGCGAAAAATTTCTGTGACAAAATGTTGAAACCTCAGGGGTGCTCCCTTAAGACCGAAGGGCATTTTAAGGAACTCGTACACCCAAAGGTGTAACAAATGATATTAATTTTTCGAATCCTCGTGCATGTTCACATGAAAGAATCTGTCTTTGAGATTCAAGGATGTAAAATAACTTTTTCCTCCTAAAAGATCTAGTTAATCTTTTATCAATGAGAAAGGAAAGTTGTCACGTGCCGTAATCTTACTAACCCTAAAATCAACATATAATCTTAATTTATCATTCCGTTTTTTGATTAAAACGATTGGTGACGCGTATTCCGATTCGCTTGATCTAATCACTTCCGCTTTTTGCCATCGTTCTAAAATAATTTTTAATTTAGCTTTTTCGTCGCAGGATAACCTACGGGAAGTACAACTAAAAGATTTATTGACGGTTAATATAAGTTTCATGACATTCTCAGTTTTAGGCTTCTCCGATCTAAAAGGTTCAACATAACATTCATCAAAATTTCATCAAAACAATTTACACAATTGATGTTTAATTGTACTCGGCATACTATCATCAATTATAATTTTTTGTGAGTCTTGTACATTATTATATTCTTCTATTTCAATGGCTAAAATTTTATTAACCTTATTAATCTCAGACCTCCTTTGTAATGTTAATTTCGAGGTTCTCACAAAATCTTTACCAAGTACTAAAGAAATACTCATTGTTTCATTTCCCACAACATAAACGGATTAAGTGAATTCGCTCCCCTTCGAAAACAATCTGTATAGAAATTAGACCTAAAGCATTTAATTTACTGTTATTAATACCACAAAACATGTGGATTAAAAACATGTGAACACTAATGGATTTTATAGAAAACATAGTCTTTAAATTAACATCCTTAACATGTTTTTCCTTAATAAAACTAATGGAGCTGCCTGTATCAATTAATGAGGCTAACTGTACATTACACATATTATTATGACGAATTCGAATCTCTAGTATTCGCTGAAACTCATTCTCAGGTTGAAGATCGGCATAATATATTTCTTCTTTTGGAGTGTTGCATTGTCCGATGAGGTGTCCAAATTTTCCGCAACGATAACACGAACCTCTTTCGTTTAGGACGTTTATGTTGCAAAACGACCAACTTCATTACAGTTAAAGCAACGATTTCTCACGCCTTCCTTTAATTCGTGACTTTCTTTCTCTTTCTCTTTCCCGGACTGATGAATCATTCTATTTCCGAACATGTTGCTTTTAGGATTAAAAATCGAAAATGCCTCAAGTAAGTAGTTGTGAATGACTCACAAACTATTAAGGTATAAAAATTTATTTGAGCATTGCCATGACGACGTGAGACTTATAAAACGAGACGAGTACAACGACTACCGGGTACGAATGATAGAGTGAACCAACCTAGCCAACGCGCAACGAACAACAAACCTAGATCATAGCGCTGCGTGTCATGGTCAGGCTAGTAACTTAACAATGTGTGCGTACGCGCGGCATAACCTTAGGAACTACACGCAATGCATGAGCGGGAAACTTAATAGCTATACGCGACATATACCGCCGCTCTTGAAAGCATCGACTTTCAACAAACAAATGAAATTTTATAATAATACATGTGCACGGTATTAATTAAATAACATAAAGAATGTGATTCTATTACATATATTACTCTAAAAGAAAAAGAAAAGAAACAAAAAACAGATATTGATATCTCTTTAGGCTTATCGTGGAATAGGCAAAATACATATCCTTGTAACGGGACGTTTATACAGTCCTTTAGAAATTCGGACGGTTACAACGCGAATAATTCCATTCTGACGAGGATGAACGTTTTTCTACGCGAGCTAGACTCCAGCATAAGGGTGATAAATTATCTTCACGCAATATCATCATTTGATCCACTTCAATGTGATCACTAGAGCTATTTCACTTGACAATTATGTAAATATTCGTTGACCCAACGATGCCAAAAATGTTGTTTTAATTGTTCAACTCTTTGTCACCGAGATAATCTATTCGTTTGAAGAATTCCTTTGATGAATCGCTGACAAGGTAGCTTGTGCTCAAGCATGGAAATGACTTACATGTTTATGATAATTATTTTTGTGAAAGAGTGTTTACCAGGCAACAAAATCGGATGCTTATGTTCAAACGACACATTAGCGTGACGCAATCGATCACCAACTCTTAGAATACTCTGTTCGTCGATGAACGGATTCAATTTTAAAACGTTACTATTTTTTATACGATTGAAGCGTTTAATGTAATGCAACTCTGTCCTGAATGAATTACGTTGTATTATTTTTACAAAGATTAGTCCTATATAAGAATTT
This sequence comes from Acromyrmex charruanus, assembly GCA_017607545.1. Classification (NCBI taxonomy): domain Eukaryota; kingdom Metazoa; phylum Arthropoda; class Insecta; order Hymenoptera; family Formicidae; genus Acromyrmex; species Acromyrmex charruanus. The sequence goes on along the minus strand of JAANIC010000981.1, from coordinate 110,006 downwards.
CTCCTACTCATCAGTAGATAATAGCGGAACTAATATGCTCTTATTTTCTGAACGCGACTCATGCACCTTGTGCATTCTAGAGTTTCGTATAAAGCTCTGACAAAATGCACGCATACAAGGCGTGACAACTTCGAGAATCAATAATATCAAATTGCTGTTCAGCTATTAAAGCTGTAGCTCTTCCCTCAGGCAATTCTATATTTAATGTAGAAGGCCATTGTCTAATTTTAGCCAGGACGGACCAGTCCACCACATGTCTGATTCATGCAACATGTCCGGCATGATGCCTCTGGAAACTAAATCAACAGGATTTTCTTGGCTGGAAACATGCTTCCAACACTTGTAACACGCTATCAACACTTGTAACACGCTGAATATCTGCAATGCAATTTGCAACAAATTGCGACTGACGACTGCATGATCGCAGCCAATATAATACAATACACGAATCTGTCCATAGATGGATGCCATCAACTGTAAACGGTAAACAATTCAACACCTTTTGCGTCAGCTGTGATAATAATAATGCGCCACACAGCTCGATATGAGGAATCGACAATGTTTTGAGAGGCGCCACCCTGGATTTGGAACACAATAAATGAATTTCAAAGCGACCATCATCAGAAATGGACCGTAGATAAATACATGCGCCTGTTCACTTGCATCTGAGAAGCCATGAATTTCCTTGAGTTGTATAGTGTTACATAATCACCTTACGGGTTATCTTAATATTACCAAGAACCTGCAATTTATGCTCATATTCTCTTCAAATATGCAATTCATTGGAGATAGACTCATCCCAATCAACTTTAGAGCGCCATAATAATGCATTATAATTTTAGCAATTACAACTGACGGTTCCAACAATCTTAAAGGTTCAAATATTAAAGCTATTCGAAATAGTATGTTACGCTTAGGTCTTTCCAATGGGCGGATGCTGTTCAATGTTTTCAAATTTAAAAATATCTGTTTCACAATTCCAGATCACCGAGTTCTCTAGTCTCAATATTATTATCTCCTACTAAAGTGAATTTTTTCTTGTGAGGTCCTTGTGCATCTTGAAGAAAGGAATGATTAGATAATCACTTCGTTAATTCGAAACCCTTCTTTGTGAACAATTCGACCATTTGCGTTTTTATTCGTAATGCCTCTGACAGCATAGATGCGCTCGTAAGTAAATCGTCTACATAAAAATCATGTAAGATTATTTTTGAGTCGATAGAAAAGGAATTCATTTCATCCTCAGCGAGCTTTCGTATTGTCCTGATAGCAAGAAATAAGACTGAAGTCGTAAGACCATATGTAAGAGTAAGCAACTCGTAAGTCTTTAATTCGTTTTGTGGAGAGTCACGCCAAAAAATACGCTGTAAAGGCCTTTGCGGATCATGCAAAAGTACCTATTAATACATTTTAGTTACATTAGCGGTCATTGTATATGGAAATGTGCGAAAGCGAAGTAAGATAAAAAATAAGTCCTTTTGAATGGTTGGACCAATGAATCGTTCAAGTCCTAATGTGCTTTTGCATGATGCATCAAAGACTACTCTTAGCTTTGTTGTAGTGCTACTTTCTTTAAAAACCAGGTGATGTGGCATGTAATACGATATTTCGTGATTTACTGAAGTAAAGGTGTTAGGTCGTGAAGGTTTTATTTTGCGCATGTAATTTAAGTCAATATATTCTTGCATGAATTTTCTATATTGCGAGTATACATCAAGTTGCAATAGTAAATGTTTTTCTAAATTGAGAAAACGACGTTTCGTGACTTCCTGTGTGTCACCTAGTTGTTATATTTTTTCATTGTTCGTGAGCAGCTTATCTATGAAACGGCCTTCAGTATTGCGAGAAACATTTACCTATAAATGCATTTCGCTCATTAGGAGTGTATTAAATCCTTTTGTCATAAACATCATGTTCGATTTCCCAAAATCTGGAAAGAGATTTATCTAATTCATTAACCGACGAAATATGACACGATGCAATCGCGACATTGCTTAAATGTCCATGCGTTGTATCGGAAATCACTCAGCCTAGTTTAGTTTCTTGTAGGGTGGGATGCGCCTTACACGCTCTAATTTGACCCACGCTAAAGAGCCGCCAAAACATTTGAGCCCCCTATAAACAAGTCAATTTCGCTGAAAATTTTAAAGCTAGGATCAGCAAGGATGATATTCGATGGTATTCTAAATTCCGACATCAGACAAAATTCTTGCAGTAAATTTTGCGTGATTTTAGGAAGTACTATACAATCAAAACTATTAGTATATTTATTCGTTCGAAACCGAAAACTGACATTAACTATTTCTGATAACACAAACTATAGAAATCAAAGCCTTAAGCGGTCTAGCTAGATCTTAAATGCTTGTGTGAATTTATATACTACGTATGTAGTCTTCAGAAACGCGCCGAATTGATTTTTCTTGAAAACGCTAACTGTACTAAACTACCGCAGTAATATCACGAGTTAAATTGATTAGCAATTTAACAAATTTTTTATGCTTATTCGCATCTTCGAAACGATCTTAATAATGTTGAATGACATATTAAAATCTGTAAATAATTAATTCTTATTGCGAAAAATATTACCTCGACCAGGAGTCGAACCTATAGAGACTACATACATAGTATGTAAATTCACACAAGAATTACAAGCATTAAGATTCAGCTAGACCGTTTAAGGCTTTGATTCCTCAATAATGTTCAAGAAAGCAGCATCCCGGATTTGGACCAGATCAACAGGTCGCATTTTGCAAAGCGGATAAGGTACCGCCAAAGACTAAAAAAAGAGCTTAGAAAGCGTTTTTACATACAATATCTCAGACAATTGTTCAGGCAAACTAAGCACAAAAACAGTTTTATATCGGTTGAGGTCGGTGATATTGTGATAGTCGGTAACGACTCGCAAAAGCATCTAGACTGGCCACTCGTAATAGTCAAAGAAGTCTTTCCGGGAAGAGATAGCCATAATCGACTAGTGAAGTTGAATACGAGTAGAGGCGAGCTAATTCGACCTATACAACGATTGATTTCACTGGAGGTAAAACAATCTGACCCTGAAGCTTATGGCGCATAAGCGTGTCGTTTCGGAAATTAAAACACAATAAATCTGAGATGCTAATAATCGCGAGTATATATAATTCCTCCTTTTATTTCAAATAAGAAACTTTTATTGTGAAAAATATTACCTCAACCAGGATTCGAACCTGGGATCTCTTGACTTTTCGAGGCGAGTGTCTTAGCCAACTTGACCACGTTTCGGTTCGCGATTGTTAGCATCTCAGATTGATTGTGTTTTAATTTCGGGAAGTTTTGGCGCATAGTCACATTTGAGATTAATTAAATGAACTTAGAATATTATATTATTTGAAATTTTTAACTTTGACCGATCCTTAAGGCGCTCTCTACTATATTATGTTGTTACATGAACTTGGTTGGTTTCTATTTCTTAAATGAACTATTTTTAAATAATTATTTTTGATATTAAAATCGAGATTAGCGACTTCAAAAAACTCTTAGAAACTAACTTTTATGCATTTCAGATAATATTTTAAAATTAAAATCCATATTGAATTCGCCATTTCAAAATTTCTAATTCTGAAATCAAAATCGTGTTCAACGACCTGAAAAATTTATAAATACAGAATATTATATCTTATAAGACCGTGAGAAATACAATCTATGAAATCAATGCCTTAAAACGACGCCTTTAACGATCCAGCTGGATGTTAAGTGCTTGTATGATTCTGTGTAAATTTATATATTACGTTATAAATACAACTATTTTTGTATTGATATAATACATTCTTTTGGCTACTTTTTCGGCAATCGATCCCACTTTGCGTTCTTGTGACTTTAAAACTAGTTGCGACCACATTGTAGACCTAGTACTATCATACAATACATATACAGTATTAATCTAATTTCTGCCGCTCGCTATAAGAAGGTGTGGGATCCAACGCTGGCGAGTTTCGACGATGAAATTGCATGTCTCTTATAGTTTAGATATTGTTGAAAATGATTCAATCCTCACAGATTAGATTTCTCGACATCAAAGAGATTTTCCAATCGAAAAGTAATCGCGATAAGCTGTTCATTTCTTGTTTTTTCGACATGTGCTTCTTCACTACTTTGTCCTTAAGAAAATCGCGGCTGAAACGCATCATTTATTATCTGAAGTGTATAGTGATAAAATATCATAAAAAAATCATGTAGAGTTTGATTTGAACACTTTCAAAACGATAATTTTAATGTGAGAGACAAAGAACGTCCTTTGCTCTGTATTTGGTGGATTCGGGAGGGGGGGGCGAGTGCTGTATTACAAGGGCTTGCATCTAAATGAAATCGTTGTAGCTGATCGCTACCAACTTTAATTATGCCGATTGAGTGATGAATTGATGAAAAAAAGACCATCCGTAACCAACAATTAATACAAAGTCATTTTTTTTGCATGATAACGCTCGACCGCATGTTGTGAAAAGCATAAAGCAAACACTTCTAGAGCTTAAATGAAAAGTGCATCCAGCGTACTCTCTAGACTTGGCATCATTGGATTACCATCTTTTCCGATCGATGCAACACGCCTTTACGGACACACACTTCTTCAATTATGAAAAGGACCAAAAATGAGTGAATGAATGGATCGTCTGGAAAGACATCGCATTTTATCGTGGGATTTCTCTGTTACCGGAGAAAATTAATAGAAAATGAAGGAAATTACTTTGATTAAGGTATTCATTCATCCCCCCTTTGAAATTAATTAATTTTGGAAACGAAAAAATGGCAGGAATTAAGTTAACCACCTAATATTCTTTGTGGTTCAACTAGTGTACACTTTTGGATTTAAAGTGAGATATTTATGCAAGGGAGGGATGAGGTTTCACGTTACTCACAACTTCAATTATTAATCAACGCAATTTAATAAATGGATAATACAAAGAAGGATTAAAAAAAAACACAAACAAAAAGAACTGTGAGTTTTTGTCGAGCGTCTTGTCTCACCGTTTTTCGCCAAGAAGCTTCTCTCTTTCTCGCATGCCGCCTCGTAGGATCGCAATGCCTCGCGGACATTAACATCGATAACGCATCACATGATAATACATGATAATAACACATAAAGAATACATTAGCATTTTGTGATAAATAATGCGTCCTGATAATACAATGTAAGGATACTATTTTTATATATTATTTTATGATAAATACACTCAGCCATCTGACGACATCTGTCCTCAGATATTGGATCTCTTTACAATGGGTCATCTTCTAGCGGATTGCTCCAGGGTTTCATGTGATCTGTTGCTGTAGACGTTATGCGGGGACCTTCTGTTCGACCAATTTTCTCCACTACATACCTATCATTGCGGAGGACTCTTTTAATCTTATATGGACCAAAATATTAGCCGTAAATTTTAGTCCGCTTCCACCGTGCGTTTTCTTAACAGCTATTAAGTCGTCCATTTTATGTTTCTGACGCTTTTCTTTTCTTATCGTAATTTCTTTTGTTCTTTTTCTGGATTTTAGCAATTATTTTCTTTGCTTGTTGTCGCAACTCACACTCTTCTTGGAAAGTCGCAATGTTTTCGTCTTCAAGGTGTTTGTAAATCCTTGGGTCTTCTTTCATTCTTATACGAGTGCCAAATAGAAGATTAAATGACGAAGTTCCCGTACTGCGTGAAAGAACGCTGTTGATATATTGCTAAACTCTATCAACATATTTGTGCCATTCCGCCGGGTTGGATGCAGCTAATTTCATCAGCAGTTGTATTATGACCCGGTTGACATACTCTATTTCTACATGGAATTCTGATGACTATGGCTACAATATGTTGTTCAATATTTTCATCCTTGCAATAAGTTTCGAAATCATTTGACGTGAACGCCGTTCCTTGATTAGAAATTATTCGTCTGAGATTGTTTGCTTTGCTGTATTAATCTGTTAAGAGCACTTCTGCATATTGCAATTTGCTGATTTCATTGGATATAGCCAGACAAACTTCGTGAACGCAGCAATCACCACAAAGAGATAACTATATTTCTTCTTTGTTGAGGATAAAGGACCAAGGTGGTCGATGTGATAGATGTCGAACGAACATTCTTCTTTTGGGATCGGATGTAGTCAGTCTTCTTGCTTCTCGATTTTCTTCTCCACCAATATGCAATTAATACAGTTCTAAATGATGTCTTCAACTCTCTTACGCATTCCCTTGAACCAATAATCCATCATTAGTAAATTCTTCGTTTTGTCAGGACTAAAATGGCCACGTTCATGAGCTTGTCATATAATGCTGTTTTGCATCAATTTTGCATCAATAACTATTAAAGAGTTTCCATTGACTTTCTTACACAAAAATCCGTCCTTTATCCGATACCCCTTAACTTGGTTGTTGTCTACTTCGTTCCTAATAGTCATAAACTCCTCATCGTCTGTTTAATTTTTCCGCAATCTTGCAAGGAAACCGTCATTACATTTAGTTATGAGCATCGCTGATGGCAATACATTGCGGCGCATCAACGTGACGCATACTTCTTTCTAGGCGATGTTCAACGATATATTGGAAGTAGATAACTGCTATTTGTGTAGAAATATCAGTCTTCTTCATAGTCTGGATAAACGTTTGACAGTCGATTATAATTTTAAATGGTATGCCTATCAAATAAGTTCTAAATTTTTGCAACGCTTTTATGATAGTTAAAACCTTTAACTCGAAACTATGTAATTTCCGTTCAGCTTCAGTGGTTTTCTCGATCGCGTAGTATATCAGATCATGACTAGATGCATCTGTATGCAATTCAATTTCTGCCTGTCGACAATAAATCCGCAAAATAGGTCTTTCTCCTAGAATCTTCTTTAATCGATTAAACGCACGCTTTTCTCCATCTGCGAAATTAAACTTCGCTTCGTCTTTTAACAAATCTGTCAACGGAAGTACAATAGATGCGATTTCGGTGCTCGTATATAGTACATGCTCGTATTTTCATAGTATTTTCATCAATTTTACATGCTATATTTTCTTAAAAATTAACACAATGTCATGGCTTATTTTGAGCTATAATTAAATTAACTTTAAATTAATATATAATAATTAACGAACGTTTCAGCTTACAAAGCCTTATAATTAACATTATTAATTATATTAATTTTATATGGGTGGAACTAGGTTGTTTCAAAATTCGTTGAATATTAGTTCGACTAACACATATACAGCAGTCAATTGCCTCATACTCAATGTAGGATCGACAGTAACATGACCTAGAATCACTTTCACTCAATTTCATATAAGTCCTTCAGCATTTGGTTATTTATTGAATCTCTTCAAATTTTGCTACTAATTCCAAAAACATACTTGTGATTGACATGCTCACTTACATATTCTTGATTGAATATTTCAACTCTTCTGTTAACACACTCATTATTTCCAAAGACATTTTTTAGGGATTGACACTTCCGTTTAGGGGATTGAAATTATGGGTAAGAATTATACTTATGTCAAAAGTACTCTCCCAACATAAATCAATCTGTTTTACGTTTTTTGGAAAATCATTTTGTAGGAATTATTCAGTCTGTTTCGATTTCAATAGATAGCAAACTTAAATTTTATTGGTTTAATCAAAAACCAATCTTTGACCATTCAGCGAATCACTCTACATAATGTAAACTAATATAAATTTTAAGTATTATATGTATCAGGATAGTAGTATACAGGATATGTCAAAAGTCTGGAAACGATTAATCTTGAAAGCATAGCATTTTTGAGAGAAATATTTTAACATGATTGGATAATAAGACAATAGGAGTCAAGTACGTTAATTCTTGTGCAAACCAATACGGTTAACAAAACAACTTTAATAATAATTAATCCGCTTACATGTTTGGATTCACTTTTGAGCCATCCTCAGAGACAATATAATTACAAAATGATTCGTCACTGACACTAATTCACTGAATGGTCAAAGACTGGTTTTTGATTAAACCAATAGAATTTTTAAGTGTTTGCGATATACGTTGTGACGTGACGTTTTCCGTCCGTCGCAAGGGCCGCATGGCCCGACCGAACAGTGCAGTCTAGCGTCCTGAGTACTTCCACATTTTAAGGGGCGGACGCACCTGCGCTTTTTCCGCGACATTATTTGCGTGTCTCACGCGTTGCCGTTTTCGTTTTCCTTTTTCTGTATATTCCCGTACTGAGAGTTATAGAGGCTGACGACTCCCGCGATCTTGACAGACTGACGCCGCCTCACCGGATCGTGAAGAGAGAAGAAGGAGGACGGCCAGGAATGAGAGTCAAGTGACGACCGCTGTTGACGGATCCGCCGGGGCGCACACCCTGCCCCCGGGTCGCAGGTGATATCATTCATTATTACGCCCTTTTTGTTGTCGCAAGGCATCTTCTATCGCATCCTCTTCCAGGCACAAGGCGGACCGAGGATTAGAATGGCAGGACGGGGGTGGCCACTCTACGCCCCGACGGCGAGAGCCCCGAACAGGCGCCTCGAGGCCACGAGGCGATCCGAAAAGATCCTGCGGCCTCTCGAATTTCGCGTGCCAGGATATGCGACACGGGCATGACGCGATTCCCGCGATTAGCGGAGCCACACGCCAATCAGGCATGATAAGGCCCCCTCGCGGGGATAACGAGCCCTGTGTGCTCGCGGGAAGATCAGCGCCCGGCACTTGTGCTGTGGCCCGCTTGGCGAGAGCACGTGGAAGGACGCAGGACACAGCAGAGACAGGAGTATTTCGGAGACGACCAGGACGAGCACCTGCGGGGAGTCACGGTGAGACGAGCATCACAGACTGTAGAGTCGCCGGTTTCCGAATCCGAGAGGCGTAGTTTTATCGTAATCCTATCGGGCGTATTACAGTGAGCGCACGTGCATTAGATTTCCGTGGGATTCGAGTACACATGTCGCCTTCCGGAACGGTCCCTTATCGTCGGGGAAATTCTACTGTGTCCACCAGGACCACAGCCTCGTCATTCGTTGTAAGCTTTTGTCGCGGGTCGTATTTTGTATCGTAACGTGTCGAAGTTCCGTATTGTAATATTGACGCGTATCTTGTCGTTTCGAAGTTTGTAGCGTAAGATCTGTATGTCTATTAAAGCGTCGGTACTCTATGTCACAGCAATTAAGGATAATTTATTATAGCAATTAGTAACTGCGCATATTCTATCGTATCGAGATTGTGTAGCGTCGAGTTTGCGTATATTCTGTCTTCCTTTAAACTTCGCGAAGCCCCGCGAACGCGCACGAGGTCACGCCGTGTTCACGCCAATCGTTGCCGAATTCCATCGTTTGAGGCGGCGAAGTTTGTATGTCTTGTTCGTATAATTCGCGAGAGTATCCCTGTGTGACGTGAGCTCGTGCCGCGGGGATCTAATGAAATTGATACGCCTAGCGTAAAGCATTTCGGGGCCTGTGTGAATCCGTTATCGCGTTCGATTAGAGCTTATTGTCACGATTTTGTCGGCAGATGTAAATGCAAGTCGAAGACTTATTCAATATACTTGTTAATTTTGTTATTGTTAATTCTGGTGTGCTTTATTGCCATCTCTGTTCGCTTCTCCAAACGATCCGCTATCTTCGACGACGAACCGCCCCTTCTGCCATTCCCGAGGTTGAGCTACCGGTTGAGAGCCCGTCGACATTCACAGCTCGTTAGAATATTGCATAAAGAAAATATTGCGTAATTTCGAGAAAGAGTGGCACGCTCGCTCGTGCCTAGCGCCCAACTATTGTTTCATGATTGTGTGTCGCTCTTAAGAACGGCCGCGCGAAGATGTATTTCTGTCGCGTTTCGTTTAACGTCACCTGTCATCCAATGGCATAGGAAAATCTTAGCTGTGAATACGCGACGAAGTTGCGCCACGCTCGTGAGTGCGGTTGCAACGTATAATAAATTTTTGTTTTAGTGAGCTACTCGTACCTTCTATTATTTTACAATAAATCGTTTTTGCTCCCAACAAATTTATCTTTTAATAATTTTAATACATTTTAGATTGTTATTAGAGTTCGTTTTTATATTAGTTTTTGTTAATAGGTGGAAATAGTTCACTGAAATGAATTAATTTGTAAAAAAATTTTTTGTAATTATAACATCCATTTCTGAGGATGGCTCAAAAGTGAGCCGAAACATATAAGCGGATTAATTATTATTAAAGTTGTTTTGTTAATCGTATTGGTTTGCACAAGAATTACCGTACTTGATTTCAATTGCCCTGTTATATTCAACCATTTTGTATCATTAAGGAGTCTTTAGGAATTAATTTATATTTAAAAATATTTCAGACAAAAAATTGTAAGGTTTAAAAAGATTTATTCACTAATCGCCCTTGACTTTGGATGGTGTCGCCAAGGTCAGGTCAAGGTAATGTCAATTTTTTTTAACAGATCTTTCTATTTTTCATTACATTTTCTTATAGCTTATTTCGAAAGATTTTCAAAATACTATAATAAAATATTTTTTCATTAAGTATTTTTCGAGTTATGAGGCTCGAAAGTTACAGTATACCATCGGCATTGGCATTACTCAAGGTGCCAAAAACAATGGTACCAAAAAATCTTGAATGTTATTCTAACAAGTAGTATTTAGGATGCCAAAATTACAATTGCCACTGAAATACTCAGCTGCTTGATAATGTGTCGCAATACGCAAAGGTTTCGTCGAAACTGACGATTTATAATGGTGTATTTAGACCACTGTTTCCGTATGCTTGAAAAACAGCCATACTTTTTATGAATATTTTTTATGAGAATATCTTAAAAAAGCTATACACGCGAAGTAGCCGACTTAGCGAATGTTAGGGAATAGTACACCAAGTTGATCTTTTCTCATTAATGAAAATAACAGGTACTCTAACGATCTTGATCTTAAAAAAATGTTATTAAGATAATGACCCTGAACAACATTCAAGAAGTTTAAACCATCGTTTTGACAACTTGAGCTGATAGTGTACTATAACTTTCGAGCTTTATAACTCAAAAAATACTCAATAAAAAAATATTTTATTAGAATGTTTTGAAAAGCTCTTGAGGTAAGCTACAAGAATATGTAATGAAAAATAGGTAATTCTATTTTAAAAAATCAACGTGACCTTGACCTGGCCTTGGCGACGCCACTCAAGATCAAAAAGATGTAATCAATGAATAAATCTTTTTAAACCTTAAACTTTTGTCTGAAACATTTTTCTCAAAAAACGCTTTGCTTTCGAGATATTCGACCATCTCTAGACTTTTGACACACTCCTATATATTAAAACATAACCTCTCTTAATTTACTATTTTGTGTAAAGTGACTACGGTACAGCAACAAGAGTCTGGAGATTCAAACTTCTGAGTAATAACCTTCTGTAGATGCTTGACGCTTGACACTTGCATATAGGGTACGGTCGAAATGCCATTACGAATGCTTCGATTTTTTAATTGATCAATTAATGAAATTCTTTCTTTTGATTGGTTAATTAAATGCTTGGAAGCATTCGTAGCGGCAACTCGACTATATCCGTAATGACACCTTAAAAGAGAGTTGTCTGTTACGCGAATTGCTGGGATGTGCAGAATATGTCCACCACGTACAAAAAAGAAATGTCAACAGGTCAGGTGACCAAGTCTCTCTGTAACTGATTCAAAAGTATATAGAATTTATGTGCAGATTCTGTGTATATAGCACCTTCTGGCAATTAAACGAATGAATTAGCTGTCTAGTGTAATATATGGGATGTCCTATTTTAAATATATGGGATGTCCCTGCATTAAGATTTCTCGAAAACTATGGTAGATACGGAAAAATGATTCAAACAAAAGTTATATGGTTTGGAGGGAGACATAAGAAGATATTATTGATTTGACCTTGGGTTGTCAAGGTCAAGTCAAATCCTCGAGGGACGCCACCTTGTCGTTGTGAAGGGGCCCGTCCCTCGCGGTCGAGGTCATTGTCAGCGCTTGCTGGCAAGGGCAGCCAGCCGGGGATGTCGGTGCGTCCTGTAAGGACTCCTTCGTTAAGTCGAAGGTGTTTGTACGCTCTAGATCCGGCACACCAGTAGGGACGGGTCTCTTTGGAGGTCCAACATGCCGGTAGGGGAAAGTGATCCTGACTTCAAACGTCGAATGGCATCGTTAGAGGGAATTTTACTCTCCGTCCGTGACGACGCGAATGCTCCCGCAGGCGTGCTGCCGTGTCACCAGGTGCTTCCAGCGACACGCTGGCGTGGCACACGCTACAGGGGGGTAGGGACGGTCTACCGTCCCCAGAAATGGTGTCAACCCCGTTCAGTTCGTCGAGCGAGTGCCGGTGTTTTTATGAGGCGTGGGGTGATTAGGGGCCGCGCGAACGTACTCCGCGGCAAGGTCCTCATCCCCTCTTCCAAGCGGATGGGCCATAAAACTGCTCGGAAATATTCCAACACAGGATCCATGGCCTAGGCCACCCCCAGCCGCTCCGACATATTTGGAAGTCTGAGTCGGGGGCGGCGGTAAGAACAGTTACCCCAGCGCGCGATAGCACCCCTCCCGAAGCGAGACCCTGAGTCCACCGTGGGCCATGAACCGTTTGGCCCCATTCCCGCGAGGTCGAAAGTGTACGCAGACATTTCCCCCACTTAACCAAAAAAAGAAAAGATCAGGTCAAGGCCACATCGATTTTTTTCAACGAAACTCCCTATTTTTGTTAGCTGACTCTAATAACTGGAGAGCTTTTCAAAACGTTACAAGAAAATATTTTTTCATTAGTACTTTTGAATTATGATGCTTGAAAGTACAATACCGCCAGCACTAGCATTGCGCAAGGTATCCGACTGATGGCTAAAACCTCTTGAATGCTGTTCAAAATCATGTTCTAGATATCATTTGTCAAGATCAAAGCCAGATTAGGAGGTTATATCTCTTATTTTCATTTTTACGTAAAAATGAATTTTTAGTGCAAAAATGAAAATAAGAGGAATAATCTCCAATGATCTCGATCTTGATCCAGGTCATGATCCTGAACATTCAAAAGGTTTTAGTTGTCGATCGGACATCTTGCATAATGCTAATGCTGACGGTACTATAACTTTCAAGCTTTGTACTAGAAAAGTACGTAATGAAAAAAAAATAACTTTATTGCAGTGTTGTGAAAAGCTCTTAGCACCAGCTATTAGATTTTGTCATGAAATCGATGTGACCTTGAGCTGACCTTGGCAACGTCACCCAAAGTGCAACTCAAATCAATAATATCTCCTTATGTCCCCTTCCTAATCATACAATTTTTGTTTGAAACATTTTTCCGTATTTACTATAATTTTCAAGAAATCTTAATGCATTATCTAAAATGAGACGCTCTGTATACAGGGTAAAAGTTCAGGACGGTGAAATATTCTAAAAACTAAACATTTCCGAAAGAAATGTTTCCTACAAAACTTTTAGGGTTTTATTATAAATGATCAATTCCCTAATCTGGTCAGTCTGACCTTAGGCGTCGCCATCAAATCAAGGTCATATCGATTTTTTTTTTAAATAACACGTTATTTTTGATTACGGAATCTGATAGCTAGTACCAAAAGCTTTCCAAGCACTACAATAAAGTTATTTTTCATAGAGTACTTTTCGAGTTATGAGGCTCGAAAGTTACAGCATCGCTGACATTAGAATTACCCAGTGCGTGAATGGTTTTAAATATTGAATTTCGCACGTTAAAATTTCATTCAAAAAATTATATCTCTTAATATGATCAGTTACCTATTGCGTGGCCTACCACTTATCGCCACAGCGCGATAAACAAAAATGTTACGTTGCAAATGGAGCATCCTGCTAACAGCATAAGGATTGATTGGGATACGCAAGTGTTGTAGGAGATATGTTAGCAAGCATCGGCAATACGCTGTTAGTTGTACAGTTCTGTCTGCAATCTGATATCTCTAGCGGTGTGCTTTAGTTTCACGAAGGAACTCTTTCTCTTTCAAGTTTTTGTAAAATTTTTCTACGATGGCTATGTTGTCGATAAAAAAAACATATTTATCTATTAATAAAGAATAAATATGGAAATAAAGAAAGATTATATCAAGAGACATGTGATTTTTTTCAAGTCTTAATGCGCGAGATCCAATTTCAAAATCGACAATTGTAAAAACAGTTCAGCGTTTCATTGAAACAGATAGCGTGAAACATCGCTCGCGCAGTGAGAATTTTGTGAATTTATTGAGGCATGCGAAAACGATTTCATAAATAATATTGGTTTTTCCGATGAAGCTAGTTTCGAACTTTATAGGAATGTTAATCGTCAAAATTTTCAATGTTGAAGCACCGAAAATTGGATGAGATATAACAAATCTCGATATCATGATAAAATCAACGTCTATGCAGGAATAATTGGAGATGATTTAATAGGTCCATTTTTTCTCGATAAAAATCTCAATTCTGAGATATACGAAACAATGTTAATTGAACAAATTATTCTAACAAATTATTCAATATCTGTTCTCATTCGAATGATTTCGAACGCGTGTGGTTTCAGTAAAATGAAGCTACAGCGCATTTTGGATTAAAGAAGGATATGAAGGTTGCGAATGAAACTTTCCCGAACAGATAGACTGGGAGGCATGGAAAAATTGAGTGGCTTCCAAGATCTCCCGATCTGACACCACTAGATTTCTTTTTATGGAGATTGTGAAAAGAACATATTTATAAAACAAAACCAGCGAGTGTGCTAGAATTGAAGCAAAGAATAACTGACGAAATAAGTTTAATAATTGTTGATATGTTGAGAAATTTTAGAAATTCTTTTCAATTAAGGCTAACACACTGGAAAACGGTGGAAGGGAGACAATTCAAACATCTGATACAACCATTATCGACTCTATAATACATAATGCATATCATAGAGATAAAATCTGTGATTTTTCAGTCACTACACAGGCAATCTTTCATGCTATCTGTTTTAGTGAAATGTTGAATCATTCTTATAATTGTTGATTTTGAAATTAACGCGCGTGCACGCACACACATGCACACACATATGAGAGGCAAAGGAATTCACGTAAATTAATTAAGCACTCAAAGAGATGAGAGCCTCGCCTGTTCATCCTGGGTAATGCTAAGCATGTAGAAATGCTAGTGGTGCTGTAACCTTCCAGCCTCATAATTCGAAAAGTACTTTATAAAAAATAACTTTGTTGTAATGTTTTGAAAAGTTCTTGACCCCAGCCATTAGACTCTTTAATCAAAAATAGAATATGTCATTAAAAAAAAATGGTGTGATCTTTACCTGACCTTGGCGACGCCACCCAAAGATTGATCAGATCAGTGAATAGATCATTTAAAATCCTACAATTTTTGTAGAAAACATTTCTTTCGGAAATTTATTTTTCGAAATATTTTATGGGACTTTTTACTCACCCTGTAAAAGTTGTGTCGACTCTCTTAAAATCTTCAAAACTGTAAAAAATTGTCGATAGTAACTAAAACTACGATAGTATTCGGTAGTATAATATTCGATAACTGTCGACAGATTATCGATAATTCTTGATCTAGTGACGTAATCATTACCATATACCCTGTACATAGTAATTAATAACCTATTATATATAGTGTTTAAAAATAATACAATTATATAATACAATTATATATAGTGTTTAAAAATAATAGGACCCTCCTATAATCAAAAGTACTCACTTTCAGGGAAAATGATCCGAATAAAAGTTGTAGAGATCATGAAGGTGATTTTGAACTTGACCTTGAATAATTGTTTGAAGGTCACATAAAGATCATATTTAATTTTTTAAATGGAACCTTCATTTTTATTACATATTCTTATAGCTAACCTCGAGAGCTTTTCAAAACACTATAATATTGTATAATAAAATATTTTTTCATGAAGTACATTTCGAGTTATAAGGCTCGAAAGTTACTGTACCGCCGGCATTAGCATTACGCAAAGCGTCTGACCGACGGCTGAAACATCTTAAATGTTGTTCAGGATCATGTCCTGGATATTATTTGTCAAGATTAAAGCCATTGAAGATTTTATCTCTTATTTTCACTTTTGACTTAAAAATTCATTTCTACATAAAAATGAAAATGAGAGGAACAACCTCCAATGACTTTAATCTCAACAAATGTTATTCAGGACATGATTTTGAACAATATTCGAAAGGTTTTTAACCGTCGACATCTTGCGTAACATCGGACATCTTGCATAATGCTAATGCTGATTGTATTGTAACATTTCAAGCTTTATAACTCGAAATGTACTTCATGAAAATATTTTATTATGTTTTGAAAAGCTCTCGAGGCTTATTACAACAGTATTTAATGGGGGAAAAATGGGGGATTCTATTTGAGAAATTAAAAATGACCTTAATGTGATTTTCAAACCATTATACAAGATCAAGTTCAAGGTCATCAAAAGATAGTTCTTCGTGACTTCTGTAACTTTTATTCGGGTCATTTTCCTTGAAAGTGCATACTTTTGGAAATCATAGGAAAATCCTATTTCGAACACCCTGTATATTTAAATATATCTGACGGATAAAAATAAAGTTCATATTATCGTTCCAGTTTTTATTAATTAGAGTCCGGATTAAAGTCCTGAAATTGCATCAACCGTAGCTAGCTCTCCCCACTATACTTCATTCCCCATCTCCGTGGCGCCGTCGCTCGCCACGGCTTCGGATGAGTGATAATGGGGAAAATCATGAAGAACGTACTACAGTCGACTAGAATTGGTCGATCAGCGGATAGTTTGGGCTTTATTAATAATAATCTTTTGCAAACACTTTACCTCCAGTTCGTTCTTTTTTATAGTGATTTCTTCCTGAAGTTGTCGCATCTCAATTTCTAATCTCTCTCGAATACCTTTTTCTCGCGACATTTCATTCAGTTGCATGCCAATGGTTTCCTGCATCTCTGTCATTTGTTGATTGACTTCGTTATTTTTTTGCTCAAGCTCCTGTGCGTAAAAGGACATATTTTTCATGCGTTGTCGCATAGTTTCCATCTCGCCAATGAGTATCTCCCTTTCTTTCAAAAGATTCTCCGTTTTCTTGCTAATGGTGATGCTATAATTAATAGTTTAGTGAAACTTTAAATGAAAAAATGCATTTTGGAATGATCGAAATGTCAATCAGAAAACAATTTTTTAAAAGTTTTTTAAAAGTTTTTATATAAAATTTTTCCATTTGGAATGATCGAATAAAAGTTTTTTAAAAGTTTTTATAAAGTTTTTCCATTTGGAATGTCAATCGGAAAACAATTCTTTAAAAGTTTTTTAATAGTTTTTTTATATATTGTAATGTCTAAGAAATGAGGTAAAACATACGACTAAATAATCTTTTTTACAAATTGATAAAAGAAGCGCTAAGTGTATGTATGCTTTGAAAAAAAAATGATTTTCTGTTTCAAATCAGTTTCAAATCTATTTTTTAAACTATCAAAGTAATAATAATTAAAAAAAAATATGTGAAATCTTTAAATTATGCCAATTATAATCAGAAAATACATTTCGAAACACTAATGTAATACTTTTGTACAATAAAGTACAGGTAGTAGTATAATTACTTTTGAACAATAAAACTTCTACTTATAATTCTTCTTAAAAAATAATAATCATGTTTTAATATAAAGATTATGTGTTTCGCGAGTTTCCTCCATGTTCCTCCATTCTTGGAATGCCAACGTTTCGTGAACCTTGCAGTCCACTTCATCAGGGCGAGAAGCATGATACTGGGCTGTTCCTCTGGGCTTTCCTTTTATGTTACGTTACTTATTGGAGTGGTGAGGAGAAAAAAGAGAATTGTAGGTGGGGAAGGGGAAGAAGTGGAGAAAATTGGTCGGCCTTCAATAACCGGGAGAATGGTTTTCCATATTTTATTTATGTTGTAGCCATTATCTCCATTTATCTCCATTTTGTTAGGATTTTGTATCTCTATGGCTTCTCTATACTTTCTTGAAAAGTATGATGTAATGTTGGCTGTTGTAGTCATTTTGTCAAACAGTATTTGATGTCCTGTTTCGATGTTGTGTTCTGATGCTGACTGATGTGTTTTAGCCTGACATCACGTTGGTGTTCTTTTATCCGTAGGTTGACCATTCTCCCGGATATTTCTTCAATGTATATTTGCCTGCAGGAACAAGGTATTTTGTATACTCCTGCGGAGTTGAATGAAGGTCTTTGATTTTTAGAATTTCTTAAGATTTGTCTTATCTTTTTGGGTGGTTTAAAGATAGTTCGGATATTGTGTTTGTTTAATATCCTGTCAATCCGATCTGTTGTTCCTTTGACATATGGAAGAATGGATAAGATCCTTTCATCTAGTGTCAGAAACCGTTGTCTTGTTTGCATGTTTATTGATTGTATTGATTATGTCTTTTTTGTCGTGTCCGTTTTTCTGTAAGACTAGTTAGGTGGTTGAGTTCTGTAGATGTTCTTTGTCAGAGATGATGAAAGCTCTATGTACAAGTGAGTTGATTGCAGACTGTTTTTATGTTAGATGATGGTGCGACTCGACATGTAAGTATCTCTCTGTGTGTGTTGGTTTTCTGTACACTTGATGGCCTAAGGTATCGTCAGCTTTCTTAGAGACAAGAATATCTAGGAAGGGAAGTTTTCCGTTTACCTCTATATCTATAGTGAATTGGATATTGGAAGCCTTTATTATGTTTAATGTGTCTTTTATTGGGACTTGTGTGAAAAGGGATTATAAACTTACAAGCAGGTCTGTGGGATTATGTAATGTGTCGGATTTTTTTGATCTTTTGCATGAAGTCCGTTGAGTTAGTTATGTGTGATTCGGATTTTCCATTGAGGGGTTATAGTGCTAGGAAGCGGGATAAGTATTGTATGTCGAGAGTATATGGCGCTGACAATTGGTTCGAGGAGGATGTTAGATTTGTGTACTTTTGTCTATATAGTCTTGGTGGGAGAGGATTCGTAGGTTTTAATATTGATTTGGTTTTACTGGGGATTATATAATGACTCAATAATTTAAAAACAAGTTAAGAGAAAAAGGACTATAAGTCAGAAGTTTGACCTATACAATTGGTAGATGAGTAAAAAAATGTCTTAATAAATTAATTATGAAATTTAATAATATGCCGACTAACATAACTACCGTTTCGATCACGATCAGATTATCAATGTTTATAAAACATGTCTAAACAGTAGAAAAACATAACATAAAATCGATCAAAAATTGAAATGTACTTCGCATTAAATAACTATACAATTATTGGTATCAATAAATTAAGAAGGATCTTCGTCTTGTTAGTTAAACTAAACATACATAAAATACATATATTAGAATTTGTTAAAAAAGTAAAAACTTATACTGGACGATCGATGGCAAATGAAAATATACTTCTCAATGTCAAGACACCTAATTGTTGGTATCAATAATTAAAGAATTTTGTTACTAAAATTGTACAACAAAAGAACGTCGATGTATGATTATATATTGATGTCCAGAACGAAATATAACGCATTACAGCTATAAATGATGTAAAATTATAAGAATGATAGAAAAATATAGTTTGATGAGACAATAATGATATAAGTGAAAGTTAAAAATTTGCAGTGTAAATCTATCTATTCAATTAATATAACAAAATACTCTTTAAAATTAAATAAGAAAAATACCTTTCATAATTGAGAGTTCAGTTAAAAAAAAATTAAATAATATGAATAAAGTGCAATAGACAATGCAATTAGAGAAAGATGTCTCTTATGTTCGACGTTGTTAGACAAAATAAATGTAAAATGACTTTCAGAGTAGGAAAGTAAAGTTGATGTTAGAAAATAGTGGGAAGTGAAATTAAAGAGAGAGTATAAGTAGAAGGAACATAGGAAGGGAGATAGAAAGGAAAGAAAGATAATTGTGAGGGAGAAAGGGATTGTATGATTTATGAGAAAGACTCTGGCAAAATTCAGTATCATTTTGTTTATTTAAACTTTGTTTCTGTCTTTTAATGTAAATCATTTCAAATATCAATCTTTTGTTTATAAGAAAACTCACTGTCTAAAATCTTCACATCCAACTGAAATTATAATTAAAATTAACACGATGATCGGATATAACAGACAGAGAACCTTTTATTAATATCCGAAATGTGTTCACGCAATCTAGTACTTTATTTTAGTTATCTCTTTGTTTGGCCAACATAGCTGGCGTCACAATCCTCACATGAGATCTTATATACAACATTTTGATTCGAAAGCAATTCCAACTTATCCTTATTTCTCGTAATAAAATTTTTTAAGGTATTGGTGATGATGAAAGCTAGTTTACAATGAAATGACATGTTAGAGATAGGTAGAAAACTTTCTGAGATGGAATGTACATAAGGAATTGTAAAATTTTCTTTGATTTGTAAATTATGTGTAGTATTTTTATTTAATGTATGAAATTTTAATATTTTTTCTATTGTGAAAAAATAAAAGAAAGAGGATATCTATTTTCAAGAAAAGTATGAATTACGTCGATCAAATTTTTTTGTTGAAAGCGAGGGTGTGACAGATAGAATATTTTGTCTAAAAAACTAATAATTGTGCCTCTTTTGTGACGAAGAGGGTGATTCGAATCGAGAGAAATTGAGAAATCTGCCAGAAAATATTGCTTTATGACATGTGTCATGTATCAAAAACGATTCTCTAATTGTCAATGATAATTGTTATATCAAAAAAACATATTCTGTCGTTAACACCAACCTCTATAGTAAACTGTAATCTTATGTGTAAAGAATTGAAAATGTTTAGTGTACTATTGATCGTATCGAGTATTTTATTATTTTAATTGAATAGATAGATTTACACTGTACATTTATAACTTTCACTTATATCATTATTGTGTTGTCTCATTAGATTATATTTTTCTGTCATTCTTATAATCTTACAATATTATATTTATAGCTATAATGCACTATATTTCGTTCTGGATATCAATATAATCATACACCGACGTTTTTTTTGCTCTACAATATTACTAACAAGAAAAAGATTCTTTAAGAAACATAAAGACAAAGGGCTACAAGCCTAAGATTAATCGTTATAAAATAAAAATTTTAAACCGTTAATAAATAAACATATCATCTAGTTAAAATATAAACTTTAATTTGCCGGTAACAAACAAAACAAAACAAACATTTCGATCCCTGTTGGATCATTATCAATATAAACAAAAACAGTGGAAATATTACATATAAAAATTAAAATTCGCTCTCGCAGTACTAATAATCAATCTCGCTCAATGTAACATAAATGTTATAGGAATGTTGTAATCGATAATCATGTATTCCTCTGGATTTTGTAAGTAGATTATAGACAAAAATAACTTGTTTCTGTTAAAAAGTACAAATGTAAAATAAAATTGTGATCGGAATAAGTAATAAAATCTAATAAAAGAAATACAAACTAAAAAGCAGCAAGGAATACAAAAAAGTAAAAAAGTAAGAAGAATTCTTTAATTATTGATACTAACAGTTAGATGTCTTAACATTGCGAAGTATATTTTCATTTGCCATCAACCGTCCACAGTATAAGTTTTTACTTTTCTGACAAATTCTAATGTATGTATTTTATGTTTAGTTTAATTAACAAAACGAAGATCCTTCTTAATTTAATGATATCAATAATTGTATAGTTATTTAATGTGAAGTATATTTTTAATTTTCGATCGAACTTCACTTTATGTTATGTTAGTAGTAAAGCAAGGCGGGTTCTAACCCATGGGGCTAGAGGGGAACGCGGGGCGCGGGGAATACTCGTAGGTGTGGGGATACCTAACGCGGGGAAAGAGGGGGAAAGGTCCGGGCTCTTACATAATAGGGCTCCTTATTTTTTTGTCGTCAAAATTTCGCCACTTTTTCTCCAAAAATGTATGGTAATAAAGGCTTACATGTTAGAGAAAGATAGAGCGGGCGACGGAGCGCGTAACGTGCTATGAATGAAGAAAGGATGGAAGAATCAATAGAGTACGAGTTTCTTTTGCACGACACAGTTTTTTCTGGCGCGTCAAGGCAAAGGATGGGAAGTAAAAGACAATACATACGTAATAATGCGAACGAAAATGTTTTATTCACATCTTATTACACCGGTTTTCGTACTTATTAAAAACTAAAGCTAATAGTTCGCAATCGACGAGCTGATGTCCATTGAAGATGTCGCTATCACGTATAATGTTCTCAGATGCGATGTTGGAGAATCGCGTATACTTGGTATCTACCGTATCGACGAGTCGAGCTAATCGTTCGAACGTTACATCGATACACCCGTTAAAGTCAAACATACGGCGTAGCGTCATTTCGGTCATCGTAATGCGTACGGATGAAGAATCGAGACGTATAAGCGTAGCATCGTTCAGCATGCAAACACTGACGGTTAGCGGTCCAACGTTTATAAAATTATCCTTGTATTCGTTTCGAAACAGCTTGTAAATATTTCCTCGCTGCTCGTAGAGGCTCTTCCACGTTTCGAGAGACAGCGATAGTTCGTGTCCGCGATGATCTCCAAGGGCGATCTCCACGTAACTCAATAGGCCAACGTTGATTCCAATTTCCAAAAATTTGCAGCCCGTATTCGTCAGATCGTAACGTCTGCTCAGTAAACGCACCGCACGATGCTCCGTACTGTGTACATACATAATGTTAAAAAACGTTACTTTTGTGTATAGAACGTTGAAACACATGTTATATTCCTTCTTCACATCGTACGATGCACTGCTCTCTTTAGCGAAGTACATTTTTTCAACCGTTCGTACAAGCGGGTATCGCACTGATTGCATCCGCGTAAATTGTGACGTAATACTTCTGGAATCGATGCGAGAAGATAGGTCCTCCCCCTCTTTCCAAGAATTTCGAACATGTTGCGACACGTTTTATAGAGTCTTTCTACGTTTTCTTTGTCACGAATTTAAACATACGTTTATACGTACATACGTTTATACATACGTTTATACATACGTTTGTACATACGCTTATGCATACATACGTTTATACGTACATACGTTTATACATACGTTTATACATACATTTATACATTACAAAGGAAGGGAAAAGAAATACATAATAAATACGTTAACGTATTTTTATTTAAAAAATTCTTTTGCAACCACCAGTTATATATTTTCAATACATTTTGTAACGCGCAATTCTTAACATGTTGTCCACATCGTATAATATTAGTAATATCTAGATTAGATAAAAATTCCATGTCTGCGTAAACTGCATCCAAGGTCTGTACATGCGTTCTCGCTAATCGTCCAAAAGCAAGTTCCACAGCCACGTTCGTTTCTCGCGTCCCTTGACATACACGACAGCATCATCTTCAAATACAGCCATCGTAATTAGACGTTTTGCCTTGTACGGGACCGTCCCGTCCTCCCATTGCAATCCATGGTGATAAGCAATCAACCAGAAGGCGCAAGACCTGTCGGATCTTGTCAAAAATTTCCATGGCACGGGACTCGTAAAAAATGTAATGCGTGAGAACGGTCCCCTGCTTCAGCACCGCCACTTCCTTCACGATAAATTTCTTGTTAACGATGAATCCTTGCAGATCCACGAACGTTGGCACGAGCATGTTGTCGAGAAGACTGCGGTCGATTGCGGTCGATTGCGACGTATCGTAGATCTTATATCGTGTCAGAGGTGCATCTTAGGTGATTTTGCGCACAACATTGGTCAATGGATATACTGAACCACGCGATCGTGTATGATGAGACAATAGGCTGTTGTATTTGCAGGTACATCCTCTTTACATTCAAAGTCTAATCGCACGTCCACGGTGCCACTCTTGACTGATTCGTTCTGTCGAGAGCAATCGATGATCACGAATGGACCATTACGTAAAAAAGTTGTAAAGATGAGACTCGGCTCGAGATACTCGTATCCGTAGTAGCCCTTGCAGAAACGCGCGTACAAGTCGTACAGAATCGCA
>JAANIC010000981.1:65592-85570 GCA_017607545.1 Acromyrmex charruanus | reverse complement strand
TTGTTGTTTTTGTTGTTGTTGTTGTTGTTGTTATTGTCACCACGCACTACGTCAACGGTTTCAAGTGCGTCGCGGTGCGAACGTTTCCGTAAATCGTACGTTTCAAAAATTCATTTATGTCTCGCACTTCGCACTACGAACCCTCGGGAATTGTAATTTCTGCGTCGTCTTTGCCAAAATAAAATTTATTGTTCGATTCGTTTACATTCGGTATCGTGTGATAAGTCTCAAAAATCGCCAGACCGAGCTCGTAATCGCCGTCACTCAAACCTATGGAGGGAAAGCAGTTCGCCGCGAGGACTCTTCCCGCTCAGCGTAAGTGTCAGCGACATGACGGAAAAAGCGTTCGACTAATACTGAGATTTTACAGCATCTCGTCGAGCTTTTTAAATTCATGCGCGTCTACCGTTTGTAGAAACCGCAAACACATTTGACCGCAGAAGCTCTGATCGTACGTCTGATAGGACGTACGATTGTATTCTATCGTCGTAGCACTATTCTCGAAATATCGCACCAGTTCCTTGGGCGATCGAAGATTACCGAAACTGTCAAAGTATACGACGCGGTTGTTCCTCTTCGCGTACGCTACCCAGTGAGTACCCGGTCCGGTCGCATCGTCCAGATTCACGATACTTCCGCTTTCGTTTCGGTGCGCCTCGCTCGTCGGTAAAGCGTTACGCATGAAGACACCTCTAAAGTACGGTACGCGCATACGTCTCGCGAGCACGTCCAATTGCACGTTGATAGTTGCACCCGAGGGTATTTTTATCGTCTCTTTGGCGTTTTTTTTTCTTCGCTGCTACACCCTGTCCGCGTTTATAGGGGCTGAGATACAGTCCGCGTCCATATTTGTGCGGAGCGAGATACAGACCGCGGCCCTGTTCCATCGCGCGGTCGTGACGTTGCAGCTCCTCGAGCTGACGTCGCGCGGCTTTGTTATCGTTTACCGCTTTCGCCACGCTGGCCGCTCCACCAATCAAGAACCCGAGCGCGCCCAACATTGGCAGAAAAGGTAACGCACCACCTCGTTTTGCCGTTGGAAGTATCCGCTTTTTCGTCGCCTTTTTCCTCGTTGTCGTCTTCTTTGATTTCATGCCCATGCCGATCTTGGTCTTGGCTTCCATCGCTGCCCAAACGGCAGCAACGGCGACTCTCTCGCTCAGAGCCGAATCTCTCGCGGTGACGCGTTTCCGCGCCTCCTCGGCGAGTACTTTGTCTGCCACGTGTCTATCGGTGAGATCGTTGCTCCGAGAATACGCGATGTCGTGTTTTCGGCACGCCGCGTCCAGCGGATTTATGCCCGCGTCACCTCTGGCTAATCGCTTCGTAAGCCGAGTGCCCGGGCCGCAAAACTGGTAGCCCGGAATATGTAACTTGAAAGGAAGCGCGTTTATCGCTCGATTCAATAGACTGCCGCCCGACGCTGACATTCATTACAGTCCTTTATCTTAGGTCCGCGGGACCGTCGATGTGCGTCCCCTGCCACGGCTGATTGTAGTGCTCGTCGCAGCGACGATACGTTCGAACCTCCGAATCCGCCTTCACGTGTTTCGGAAGCTTGTCCCACACGTAGTCAATATAGTCACCGTACACGCGTAAGAGTACGACCTTCGGTATATACTACAGCTGCTCGGCGTTCAAGTCCTGAATGTCGAGAGGATGATACAGCGCGAGATACATTTTGCTATTGCGCGACTCGTAAATTCGCGCGCCTTTAAATAGTCGTTCGAGAGCGCGTAGCCTTAGTGTCAGCATGAAATTCGTGCTGCAACCGCTGTCGATACGCGTCACGAACTGCGACGCGAAATTGCGAATGATGGGAGGCAACGTGGAGAAGCGCAAGCATGGCGAAATGCTACCGAGTACTATACGCGCGATCATTTGCGGCCCGTCGAATTGTGGTAAAACCAACGTTCTCATAAGCTTACTCGAGAGCTCGAACGGCGTACGTTTCGAAAACATGTACGTCTACTCGAAATCGTTGCAACAGCCAAAGTATCGATATCTCGAAAATTTGTTTATATCTATCAACGAAATCGGCTACTTTACGTTCTCCAACAACAGCGACGTCGTTTCACCGAGCGAGGCGCGTCCAAATTCTATTTTTATCTTTGATGATATGGCATGCGACAAGCAGGATGCTGTGAGAGAATATTTTTCGATGGGTCACCACTCGAACATCGACTGCTTCTATCTCTGTCAGACGTACGCGAGGATACCTAAACATCTGATACGCGACAACGCGAACCTGCTGATCCTGTTCAAACAGGACGGTACCAACTTGAAACACGTTTACAACGATCATGTGAATACCGACATGTCGTACGACGAATTTTGTACGTTGTTCCGCGATTGTTGGCAGCAAAAATATGGATTTCTAGTGATAGACAAAGTGGGCTCACAAACGGACGATACAGAAAAGGATTTAACGAGTTCGCGATACCGTAACGTGACCAGTCGTTGCCGATACTTAGCCAGAGAACATGGCAGATGTGCGCGAGGGTGAAAAAATCGCGAGGGAGATCGAGAAGACGAGCGAGTCGATCCGCAAGAAACATCGCGCTCTGAAGACCGGTAGAATCGAGGAGGGTATCAAGGAGGGAAGAGCAACAAGAGAAGGAGGAGTGGAACGCTCGAACGTCTCGTTCGATTCTTCTCTCTCCTCCTTCTCTTGTGCTCTTCCTCCTTCCTCTCAAGTTTAGAGGCAGACGTTGCATCTTCGTCGCGCGACTCTCTTTTTGTAGCGCGCACGCTGGGGCTGTCGACGAAAAGTCGCAGCGGTTCGATAAGAGGTTTAAAATGTCTGTTCAACGCGATACCCTCCTTGATTCTACCGGTCTTCAGAGCGCGATGTTTCTTGCGGATCGACTCGCTCGTCTTCTCGATCTCCCTCGCGATTTTTTCACCCTCGCGCACATCTGCCATGTTCTCTGGCTAAGTATCGGCAACGACTGGTCACGTTACGGTATCGCGAACTCGTTAAATCCTTTTCTGTATCGTCCGTTTGTGAGCCCACTTTGTCTATCACTAGAAATCCATATTTTTGCTGCCAACAATCGCGGAACAACGTACAAAATTCGTCGTACGACATGTCGGTATTCACATGATCGTTGTAAACGTGTTTCAAGTTGGTACCGTCCTGTTTGAACAGGATCAGCAGGTTCGCGTTGTCGCGTATCAGATGTTTAGGTATCCTCGCGTACGTCTGACAGAGATAGAAGCAGTCGATGTTCGAGTGGTGACCCATCGAAAAATATTCTCTCACAGCATCCTGCTTGTCGCATGCCATATCATCAAAGATAAAAATAGAATTTGGACGCGCCTCGCTCGGTGAAACGACGTCGCTGTTGTTGGAGAACGTAAAGTAGCCGATTTCGTTGATAGATATAAACAAATTTTCGAGATATCGATACTTTGGCTGTTGCAACGATTTCGAGTAGACGTACATGTTTTCGAAACGTACGCCGTTCGAGCTCTCGAGTAAGCTTATGAGAACGTTGGTTTTACCACAATTCGACGGGCCGCAAATGATCGCGCGTATAGTACTCGGTAGCATTTCGCCATGCTTGCGCTTCTCCACGTTGCCTCCCATCATTCGCAATTTCGCGTCGCAGTTCGTGACGCGTATCGACAGCGGTTGCAGCACGAATTTCATGCTGACACTAAGGCTACGCGCTCTCGAACGACTATTTAAAGGCGCGCGAATTTACGAGTCGCGCAATAGCAAAATGTATCTCGCGCTGTATCATCCTCTCGACATTCAGGACTTGAACGCCGAGCAGCTGTAGTATATACCGAAGGTCGTACTCTTACGCGTGTACGGTGACTATATTGACTACGTGTGGGACAAGCTTCCGAAACACGTGAAGGCGGATTCGGAGGTTCGAACGTATCGTCGCTGCGACGAGCACTACAATCAGCCGTGGCAGGGGACGCACATCGACGGTCCCGCGGACCTAAGATAAAGGACTGTAATGAATGTCAGCGTCGGGCGGCAGTCTATTGAATCGAGCGATAAACGCGCTTCCTTTCAAGTTACATATTCCGGGCTACCAGTTTTGCGGCCCGGGCACTCGGCTTACGAAGCGATTAGCCAGAGGTGACGCGGGCATAAATCCGCTGGACGCGGCGTGCCGAAAACACGACATCGCGTATTCTCGGAGCAACGATCTCACCGATAGACACGTGGCAGACAAAGTACTCGCCGAGGAGGCGCGGAAACGCGTCACCGCGAGAGATTCGGCTCTGAGCGAGAGAGTCGCCGTTGCTGCCGTTTGGGCAGCGATGGAAGCCAAGACCAAGATCGGCATGGGCATGAAATCAAAGAAGACGACAACGAGGAAAAAGGCGACGAAAAAGCGGATACTTCCAACGGCAAAACGAGGTGGTGCGTTACCTTTTCTGCCAATGTTGGGCGCGCTCGGGTTCTTGATTGGTGGAGCGGCCAGCGTGGCGAAAGCGGTAAACGATAACAAAGCCGCGCGACGTCAGCTCGAGGAGCTGCAACGTCACGACCGCGCGATGGAACAGGGCCGCGGTCTGTATCTCGCTCCGCACAAATATGGACGCGGACTGTATCTCAGCCCCTATAAACGCGGACAGGGTGTAGCAGCGAAGAAAAAAAAACGCCAAAGAGACGATAAAAATACCCTCGGGTGCAACTATCAACGTGCAATTGGACGTGCTCGCGAGACGTATGCGCGTACCGTACTTTAGAGGTGTCTTCATGCGTAACGCTTTACCGACGAGCGAGGCGCACCGAAACGAAAGCGGAAGTATCGTGAATCTGGACGATGCGACCGGACCGGGTACTCACTGGGTAGCGTACGCGAAGAGGAACAACCGCGTCGTATACTTTGACAGTTTCGGTAATCTTCGATCGCCCAAGGAACTGGTGCGATATTTCGAGAATAGTGCTACGACGATAGAATACAATCGTACGTCCTATCAGACGTACGATCAGAGCTTCTGCGGTCAAATGTGTTTGCGGTTTCTACAAACGGTAGACGCGCATGAATTTAAAAAGCTCGACGAGATGCTGTAAAATCTCAGTATTAGTCGAACGCTTTTTCCGTCATGTCGCTGACACTTACGCTGAGCGGGAAGAGTCCTCGCGGCGAACTGCTTTCCCTCCATAGGTTTGAGTGACGGCGATTACGAGCTCGGTCTGGCGATTTTTGAGACTTATCACACGATACCGAATGTAAACGAATCGAACAATAAATTTTATTTTGGCAAAGACGACGCAGAAATTACAATTCCCGAGGGTTCGTAGTGCGAAGTGCGAGACATAAATGAATTTTTGAAACGTACGATTTACGGAAACGTTCGCACCGCGACGCACTTGAAACCGTTGACGTAGTGCGTGGTGACAATAACAACAACAACAACAACAACAAAAACAACAACAACAACAATGACACTGATGACAATAATGGTGAGGGTGGGTACCCGATTACGCTCCGCGCAAACTACAACACGATGAGATGCGAGATTAGATGTGCATACAGAATAAACTTTGGCAAGCCCAACAGCATTGGATCGCTGCTGGGATTCTCGTCGAAGCGTATACTGCGACCGCGAAGATGGCACGAATCGAACATGTCGATCAACATAATGAACGTAAACGTTATCCGCGTAGAGTGTAACGTGACCGCGGGCGCGTACAGCAACGGCAAAAGCGCGCACACGATACACGAATTTTCGCCGAGCGTGCCACCAGGATATAAGATATCGGAGAGGTCGACGCAGATCATTTACCTGCCGATCACGGCACGGAACATTACGGATCTAACGAAACGCGTCGTCGACCAGAACGACGGACGATTGCTCGATTTTCGAGGAGAAGAGATCACCGTTAGATTGCACGTACGACAGATACAGCGACAGTAATAACGTGAGCGTGAGATGCTCGTGCTGAACGGAACGGAGCGTACGCAGAGAGATAACGCATCCTTTACAAGGTCGGTGACGCCACAGCTCGACAACACTCGCTCATCCAACTGCATCAGGAAGAAGAAGAAGAAACTCAGCGCGACGAATAACGTTACATTTTTAAAGTCTTTGGGATTCGCGGTGCGCAACATTTGAGATGACTGATATCTTAAACATTAAAGACGAGCCGATCTTCGACGATCGTCAAGATTGAGATTCACACGTACAGCCCGTTCGCCAACACCACGTTTGGGTACAGCGATGAAATAAGAATATCCATACAGCAACAGGATCTGTACACACTGCCGTACGAAAGTTTTCTATATGTCGAGGGAAAACTGACGAAGAACAAAGTGGTCCAGGGTGCTCATGTGGCATTGGGAAATAATTGCGTCGCGTTCATATTCGATGAGATTCGATATGAACTCAATGGTGTGGAGATTGACCGTAATAGAAATGTGGGTATAACTAGCACGCTCAAAAACTATGTAACAGTGCCATCCGATAGAAGCGTGATTCTACGGAATGCCGGCTGGGATGCGCAGACTACTGCAGCCGGATATTTTAATTTCTGTGTACCGCTCTACGTACTGCTGGGATTTTGCGAAGATTACAAACGCGTGGTGATCAATGCTCGTCATGAGTTGATTTTAATATGAGCGCGCAACGACAACAATTGTCTGACGGGAGATCCGGTGATAGAACCAACGCTCGAATTATTCAAAATACAGTGGCGAATGCCGCATGTTATTGAGCGAGATAAATAAGCTGTCGATGCTGCGCGCTTTGGAGAGCGGACGATATCTGAGCATGGCTTTTCGCTCGTGGGATCTGTACGAATTTCCGCTCTTGCAGAGCACAACCAAGCATTCGTGGGCCATCAAGACGGCTACTCAGCTCGAAAAGCCACGCTACGTTATTTTCGCTATGCAAACAGGTCGAAAAAACGTCATGTCCGAGGATGTAAGTCGATTCGACGACTGCAAATTAACCAATGCGAAACTTTACCTGAATTCGGAATGTTATCCGTACGATGACTTGAATCTGAATTTTGACAAAAACAGATATGCGATTCTGTACGACTTGTACGCGCGTTTCTGCAAGGGCTACTACGGATACGAGTATCTCGAGCCGAGTCTCATCTTTACAACTTTTTTACGTAATGGTCCATTCGTGATCATCGATTGCTCTCGACAGAACGAATCAGTCAAGAGTGGCACCGTGGACGTGCGATTAGACTTTGAATGTAAAGAGGATGTACCTGCAAATACAACAGCCTATTGTCTCATCATACACGATCGCGTGGTTCAGTATATCCATTGACCAATGTTGTGCGCAAAATCACCTAAGATGCACCTCTGACACGATATAAGATCTACGATACGTCGCAATCGACCGCAATCGACCGCAGTCTTCTCGACAACATGCTCGTGCCAACGTTCGTGGATCTGCAAGGATTCATCGTTAACAAGAAATTTATCGTGAAGGAAGTGGCGGTGCTGAAGCAGGGGACCGTTCTCACGCATTACATTTTTTACGAGTCCCGTGCCATGGAAATTTTTGACAAGATCCGACAGGTCTTGCGCCTTCTGGTTGATTGCTTATCACCATGGATTGCAATGGGAGGACGGGACGGTCCCGTACAAGGCAAAACGTCTAATTACGATGGCTGTATTTGAAGATGATGCTGTCGTGTATGTCAAGGGACGCGAGAAACGAACGTGGCTGTGGAACTTGCTTTTGGACGATTAGCGAGAACGCATGTACAGACCTTGGATGCAGTTTACGCAGACATGGAATTTTTATCTAATCTAGATATTACTAATATTATACGATGTGGACAACATGTTAAGAATTGCGCGTTACAAAATGTATTGAAAATATATAACTGGTGGTTGCAAAAGAATTTTTTAAATAAAAATACGTTAACGTATTTATTATGTATTTCTTTTCCCTTCCTTTGTAATGTATAAATGTATGTATAAACGTATGTATAAACGTATGTACGTATAAACGTATGTATGCATAAGCGTATGTACAAACGTATGTATAAACGTATGTATAAACGTATGTACGTATAAACGTATGTTTAAATTCGTGACAAAGAAAACGTAGAAAGACTCTATAAAACGTGTCGCAACATGTTCGAAATTCTTGGAAAGAGGGGGAGGACCTATCTTCTCGCATCGATTCCAGAAGTATTACGTCACAATTTACGCGGATGCAATCAGTGCGATACCCGCTTGTACGAACGGTTGAAAAAATGTACTTCGCTAAAGAGAGCAGTGCATCGTACGATGTGAAGAAGGAATATAACATGTGTTTCAACGTTCTATACACAAAAGTAACGTTTTTTAACATTATGTATGTACACAGTACGGAGCATCGTGCGGTGCGTTTACTGAGCAGACGTTACGATCTGACGAATACGGGCTGCAAATTTTTGGAAATTGGAATCAACGTTGGCCTATTGAGTTACGTGGAGATCGCCCTTGGAGATCATCGCGGACACGAACTATCGCTGTCTCTCGAAACGTGGAAGAGCCTCTACGAGCAGCGAGGAAATATTTACAAGCTGTTTCGAAACGAATACAAGGATAATTTTATAAACGTTGGACCGCTAACCGTCAGTGTTTGCATGCTGAACGATGCTACGCTTATACGTCTCGATTCTTCATCCGTACGCATTACGATGACCGAAATGACGCTACGCCGTATGTTTGACTTTAACGGGTGTATCGATGTAACGTTCGAACGATTAGCTCGACTCGTCGATACGGTAGATACCAAGTATACGCGATTCTCCAACATCGCATCTGAGAACATTATACGTGATAGCGACATCTTCAATGGACATCAGCTCGTCGATTGCGAACTATTAGCTTTAGTTTTTAATAAGTACGAAAACCGGTTGTAATAAGATGTGAATAAAACATTTTCGTTCGCATTATTACGTATGTATTGTCTTTTACTTCCCATCCTTTGCCTTGACGCGCCAGAAAAAACTGTGTCGTGCAAAAGAAACTCGTACTCTATTGATTCTTCCATCCTTTCTTCATTCATAGCACGTTACGCGCTCCATCGCCCGCTCTATCTTTCTCTAACATGTAAGCCTTTATTACCATACATTTTTGGAGAAAAAGTGGCGAAATTTTGACGACAAAAAAATAAGGAGCCCTATTATGTAAGAGCCCGGACCTTTCCCCCTCTTTCCCCGCGTTAGGTATCCCCACACCTACGAGTATTCCCCGCGCCCCGCGTTCCCCTCTAGCCCCATGGGTTAGAACCCGCCTTGCTTTACTACTAACATAACATAAAGTGAAGTTCGATCGAAAATTAAAAATATACTTCACATTAAATACAATTATTGATATCATTAAATTAAGAAGGATCTTCGTTTTGTTAATTAAACTAAACATAAAATACATACATTAGAATTTGTCAGAAAAGTAAAAACTTATACTATGGACGGTTGATGGCAAATGAAAATATACTTCGCAATGTTAAGACATCTAACTGTTGGTCAATAATTAAAGAATTCTTCTTACTTTTTTCTATATTTTCTATGTCTATGTCCCTGTTCAGGTCTTGGAAGGCTAATCATTCTTGTCTAGTGGTGGAGAAACATCGATTGGCTTTGGAAACATCGAAACAGGACATCAAATATTGTTTGACACAATAGCCAACATTGCATCATACTTTCCAAGAAAGTATAGAGAAGCCATAGAGATACAAATCACCCTAAAAATCTAAATAGAAAATAAATGGCTACAACATAAATAAAATATAGAAAACCATTCTCCCAGTTATTGAAGACCGACCAATCTCCCGCTTCCCTCCCTCCCCACAATTTTCTTCTTTCTCCCATTCTCACTCCAACAAGTAGAGTAATATAAAAGAAACGGCCCAGAAAAACAGCTCAATATCAGACTGCTTCTCGCATGAAGTGGATTGCAAGGTTCATGAAACGTTGGCATTCCAAAAATGGATCTGGACACGGAGGAAACACGCGAAACGCATAATCTTTATATAGATAGCACCCGTAGGAGCCTCAAGAATATAATCATGTTTTAAGTTGAATGAAATTTTCTAATTTAAATGATATTCTCTATTCTTAAAAAATGTACGAAAGTAAGGATTTAATTGAAATAAATAATTTTTAACATAAAAAGACTAGGGGCCGCTGTTATGCTAGATTAAGTTAGGTTTGTCAGCGGCGCCAACTTTTTTTACGTTAAAAAATTTTTTATTTCTATCAAATACCCTTCACCTATTTTTTAAAAACATGGAATACATATCACTTAGGTTATGAGTCAGAAGATTTACTTCATCTTAAAAAAATGGTTACTTTTTGAGAAAATTGCAAAAAGGACTTGAGTTTTATTGTTTAAAAATAATTATACTACATTGCTATTTCAATGAAATGTATTTTCTATTTCAAATTGGCGCGATTTAAAGATTTCACATATTTTGTAAAAAAAAAATTCTTACTTTCATAATTCGAAAAATAGGGTTAAAATTGGATTGGTAGAAAAAGTTTTTTTTTCAAGAGCACATATACAAGCACATAGATTTGGCGCTTGTTTTACTTTTTTTAAATAAGGTGATTTTGTCTTGATATCAAGCATTTTGTATTGTTGACCGTATAGCAGCACTAAGTTTCTTTCCGTAAAAGTTTTTATTTGAAATAAATTATTACACTTTATACTTTTATTCTTTTACTTTTATTCTACTATAATTCTTTGTAATAAAATTTTAATTAATTAATTGGAATAATAAAATATCAGTTTGATTGAAATACCTTTAAATGAGAATAAAAAGCTTTAATATGTATCACTTATTAAATCTTATTTTTAAGAAATAAAAGTTTGTAGTACGTTTGGAATATATAATAATTTTTTGCACTTTGGTTTTATTTTTTAATGGAAGAGGTACGACAAGAATGTTTGAAGAAAATGTACATATGCTTGTAATTGACGCAATTTAGAGATTTCATATATTTTTTGAAAAAATTGTATATTTGAATTAAATAAAATAATATAATTTTCTGATATCATTATTTTATAAATAATGTTACGTCCAGCGGACTGTATGATTTTTTGTTTCGCAAACATTCAATAAAATAATCAATAAAGTAAAGCACAAACAAATTCAATCGGTAACACCTGAATCTGAAAAATGTATCATCAGAAATTTTCATAGCAAATATACAATAGAATAAATAAAAACCATGCTTATTCGAGTGATTCGTGATAGTAAAATTTATGTAGCATAAATGCATTTGAAATCAGGCATTGTGAGATGGAAAGACGCCACAATCTCCCTTCGAGCGTCGTGGAAAAATAAATCATTAAATAATCACACAAATAAAAAATAGAATAAAAAACGGGCAATTAAGAACATTAATACGCAGTAATTGATGCGAATATTATAAATACATATATTTCAATCGTATTTATTGATCTATTACAAAATACCAAACTGAACGTTTTGGCTGTATTCAAGCCATCTTTAGCAGTCCCCAATCATAGTAATAATTGTTTACAATCTAATGTTTGTAATATAACAGAAATCGAGTGCAGCAAGTAAGTCTCAACAAATTCAAACTTACTGGCTGCACTCGATTTCTGTTACATTACGAATATTTTTATGTAATAGATCAATAGATACGATCGAAATATATGTATTTATGATATTCGCACCAATTACAGCGCCAAAAACACTTATTAATGCTCTTAATTGCCCGTTTTTTATTCTATTTTTTTATTTGTGTTAATATTTCAAGAGCCAATTTGAATTAAATAATTATTATCAAATCGCGCCATTGTTGTCACCGAGATGCTAAGCCAAGACCGGGAATCGATTCCCGCGATAATAAGAATCCCTAAAGAAAAAAATCTCTTTAAAAAAAAAAGATATATGCTAAGTGCATGAAAAAATTATCGAATATTACGTTTAAATAAGAATAAAGAGTCGGTTCTAATTCAGGCGAGCGGGGCGAACGGAGGGACAGCATGTATTTAAAAGAGCTGAGCATGTATTTGAAATACTTTTATTCAAAACACACTGTCTGCAATACAAGCGTATTTTTTATTTTACCGGATCACAAGAAAGTATTATTCATTTTGTATTTAAAATCGAAAGATTGAGAGCTTTGTTATTTTGTAATTCAAGTAATAAGGTTGATTATCAATGTTAATATTTGAAATACAAAATAATTTTATATGCTTCCATAAAATACAAAATATAATATATTTTCATATACTTCGAACAAACACAAAATATAATTGTCTTAACAATACTGTTTTTCGAATAAAAAAGTATTTCAAATACATACCAGTCCTGGCGGGGATACTCGTAGGCGTGGGGAAAGTCCTAGGTATCGCTGTTTACATAGGACCCCAGTCGGTGGATTCCATAAACAGAATACATGTGATGACGTTTCGCAATGCGCTCCGCATTTTTTTTACCGTTCCCGCCGCCACCGCCATCATGCGCGATGTCTCACTTATCATTTTTCTCTTAATGCGTTGCCGTCCTATCTCCTTTTTTTCTTCTCACACATAAAACAATTTGACACATCACGATGTGTTAGATAATGACATCATTAATGTAATTTTGATACAATTGCCAAATAGTGTGCATAATGATATAAAATGAAAGAATCTATTTTAACCTCCCCCCCTCCTAAATTGCTAAAAATCCGCGCGCGTGTTCATTTTCATACTTGTTATATTGTTCGTTTTTTTCTTTTATGCGGATAAGTACATACGTACATGATTCACGATAGTAAGAGAAGCACCGGCTGTTTATTTAAACGGAGTGCGATAACGCGTCGAGACATAGAATAGGACGAATGGGGGAGTATGGTAAAGGAACGTAGTGATGCAAACGACAATTTTCTTTTATTTACTTTATATTACATCATTTTTTTCATAAATACTAAAAACTAAAGTTAAGAGCCTGCAATCGAGCTGATGCTTATCGAAGCTGTCGCTATTGCGTATCTGGATGCGATATTGGAGAATCGAAGAATTAGATGTCTAGATTATCCAGATAATATCGAGATTATCGTCGACTGTGACCACATTTATACATCCCTTATTCCCATTTATACATCGACGCGTTTTCGAATAAAAATAAGTAAAGGTTTGACAAAAAAAGTATCACTCTGCTTCTGAACTATGATTAGTCATTGAAGTTGACGACTGTTCAGAAGTTAGTCACAGCAAAATATTGCGATGCAAGTATACACTGCGGACACTGCAATAAAATTTTCATTTCTCTGCTTTAAAATATAAAAAAGTAACTTGTATTCTTAAAGCAGAAAATATATTTTGAAATAGGATTTGTTTTTAAAGCAGAAAATTTCACAGTATTTCGTAACTGTGACAGAGTTCCTAACTTGAATAATCGACTTTAATGATTAATATCTTGATTCATGAGGCAGAGCGACATTCTTTCTTGTTTACGCAAAAATACGTCGATTGAGTATTTTTCAATCAAGTAATTCTTAACATAATGGGTGTCCAGAAGCATGATCACTCAATGATTGAATGTACTTATTGTTAAAACCTTATTGTAGAATGTGTTAGAGGACTTATATTGGATGTAATTGTATGCTATATACCGCAATCTATAAAAATTGACTATTACCTTCTTACAGTTGAAGAGGGGAATACTCGACTATAATTGGTCAATTCTTACAGATTATGACATATGGCATACGGTTACGGCCAATATAAACGCTCCTTTATGTCTATTCTACAATAGTCAGCTGTAATGCGTGGTCTACAATAGCAATATCAGTAATGGATGAGGCTGTAAGAGTAAGAAATTGACCAATCACAGTCGATTATTTTTCTCATATTCAATTGTGATTGGTCAATTTCTTTTGGCTACGACTTGCGATCCTATTGTATAACAGGCCTAAGTCAACAGTACAAGCTATTGAATAACGCAGAACGCATAATGCATAAGCGAATCAATCAATCAGAATCCTTCCTTTCTTACCATTTTACGGAAAAGAAAAATTTTGATTGGTTGATTCTCTAATGCGCTGTGCGTTATAGAGAAGTTTTAGCTACGGTCATCATAGTTACGCAATTTTGTTTGCGATTGCGCTAATGCCTATTGCACATTGGACGCGATGAGCAATATCCAATCTGCTTTGCATCACGTGAAAAAAAGCAGAGCTTTCATTGGATATCGCTCATTGTTCACGGTTCATCGCGTCCAGTGTGCAGTAAGTAGAAAACAATGAAAATTTTCTAGACTCCAGACTATAATTGGCATAAAACCACAAAAATTATCTATGCACCAGATTCACCAGTTAAGGGAGCGCACACTACTATTGATGTATCCTTCTACATCTAAAATCTGATTGGATAATTTAAAAGAATACACCAATGACAGTTTACTCAACTGTAGAGTCTGCTGAATGCAACCTTTATATCAGGTTCTGCGCAATGAGGAAGCTGCAATGAGAGAAAAGATTATAGGATGCACATGAGTCGCAACGGGAGACATAACTTATCAAGAGAAAGATGCTAAATATATGACAAGTATATGAGATAGAGTGCACGGCTGCGGCGTCGGCGGCGGCGGCAGCGGCGGCACTGCTAAAATATTTCAATATAACGATAACATTTGATAGTCGGATGCACAACAAAGACAACTGCCCCAGAACTTATTATGCCAATCTTCTCGCGACAACATTTTTGATTTACTTTGTTTTATATACACCGACTGCCATAAATAAATCCCGGGCAGTCTCGCTACGAAGAATGCTTTTCAGCGTCATTCTTGTCCACGTCTTGTCCGCGCGCGGATTCATCCTATATAAAACAAAAATTCTCTGCTTTAAAATAAATTTCCTGTTTTAAAAAGTTGTTAACAATGAGCCAAAAAAATTCTATTATATAAAACAAAAATTCCCTGCTTTAAAATAAATTTCCTGCTCCACGTCTTGTTCGCGCTCGGATTCATCAGTTGTATGTATTTAAACAGTGTGTGTGTAAAATGAAATTTAGAGAGCCCTATAAATTTGAAAAAAAATGATGAGGGGGAGGAAGATGTCTCCCTCATGGAGGCCGGCGAAATTGAAGGATGTCTATGTCGGCAAGGATGAAGAGGAGGAGAAAGTCGAGGCATGAACTCGATTAGAGAACCTCCCGATTATTAATTTCGCATCTTGTACGAGTGACGAATTGATCGAGTTCATGCTGGATTTCTTCGATTTAACTGATGAGGAGATATTATTATACTTTTGTGTAATATACTTTGCTGCGGTGACGGAAGAAGAGGCTGAGGAGGAGACAGAGGCAGCAGAGATTGCCGCTTGGGCCGAAGAGACTGCGTGGATGGAAGAGGTGGAAAAGGACAATTATATGGAGATTGCGGCTGCGAAGGAGGTATGGGGAGATGGAGGTATCATGTAAACATTTTGCATTTTTACTTCTTTTTTCTACGCAACATTTTTACATGTTTACTTATCTCTTCTACACACTCCCTCATCCTACCCCTCTTCCTCCCTCCAACAAGTTCCTCTCACGACCCCGACGCCAACGCCGCCTGGCGCCAGGCGCATGTATCCGTGGCCCTTCCATACTGATATTTATACATACTTATATTTTAATGTAATTTTCTAATATTATACATTACATAATTATGATAACGTACATTTCAATAATAGTTTTCCACATCATGCAGTGAGCCACCTCCACATACTTACGGAAACTTTAATATTGAAAAATGACTCTAATGACAATCCAAATTGTGTTCAAATTTTATAGGACAAAAAAAACATCATTATCCACGACGATGGATTGGACAATGGATCTAAAGAACAATTGAGAAATCGAATCGAGTTGCAGTGCAACAAATATCGCCAGATCAGTGTTTGGCTGTAATACGAGCTATCCATACTAGATGCAATGCTGCAAGAAGCCAACATTTTGAACAATATCTACATTAAGCAAGTGAATAAATATAACCTGAATAAGTAATAAGAAAGTACAAAAACGACAACTACGTTTTGTCTTTTGTGCGATTTTTTTCCAAAACAAAGAGACGCGAGTATATCTCTATAAGACTTTTTTTTAGTTTATCGATCTTCTACATGTTCCCGAAGTTTAACATTGCATTATTTACGATTGTTCGTACATGAAAAATGCACAGAACATTTTTTGTAGAGAATTATTCAATCTACAATTTTTATAATAACTTTATAATTGATGTCCGACCAATAGGAAGCGAGATATTCGCGAAAAATCAATTTTCGTGACCTTTGACCTAGAATAAACCTTTCGAAGCGAACACGATATTAATGGAGATTTTTGCACGTTATTTATTGGGCATAGGAAAAAGTTCGTGGCAGTTTTTTAGTAAAATTCAAGTGTTTTTCTTAGAGTATTAAAATCAATTTATTTAAACCAAATATGCTCCATTATTTTCAATAATATTTTGCTATTTTTGGGGCAGAGCCATAATCCCATCGCGATAGAACTTCTGTGGTTTCTGGTCGAAAAACTGCTTCAAGTGATTTTCACAGGCCTCTTTTAAAGCCAGCTTTACACCATTAAGAGAGTTCTGCAGAGACCTAAACAAATGATAGTCTGAGGGTGCTATGTCAGGACTATACGGTGGATGCATTAAGACTTATCAGTCAAGCTCTTGCAATTTTTTCCGAGTTATCAAAGATGTGTGTGATCGAGCGTTGTCGTGATGGAAGACGACACCCCTCCTATTGATTAATTCTGGTCGCTTCCTCTCAATTGCTTGTTGTAATCTCTCCAGTTGTTCACAGTAGAGTTCGGAATTAATTATTTGATCAGGCGATAACAGCTCATAGTGAACGATTCCCTTCCAATCCCATCATCCACGCAACATCACCTTCTTCGTCATCAATCTAGCTCTTTTGCGATTGCTTTCTCTCCTTCCTTTATCCACGATCTTTTGCGAATTCGATTGTCGTACGTGATTCATTTTTCATCCAGTTATCATTCTTTTCAGAAATGGCTCAATTTCATTTCGTTTCAGTAGCGTATCGGAAATGTTAATTCGGTCCATTATGTTCTTAACACTCAACTCGTGAGGAACCCAAATATCGAGCTTCTTTTTGTATTCAGCTTTGTGTAAATGATTTAAAACTGTTTTGTAGTGTTCGATGCCTAGTTCCCTGGCAATCTCCACAGTGCTCACATGCTTATCACGCTCGACTTTTTCCATGATTTCATCGGACTTTTCAGTGAAAAGGTCGATCGGAACAAGGTTCATCTTTCACATCGAAATTTCTAATACGAAAATAGCGAATCATTTCCGTGCTGCTGATTTTGATAGTATCTTCACCGTAAATAGCACAAATTTTTTCACAAGCCTGTGCAATGTTCTTGCCTTTATCGTAGTAATACTGCAAAAATGTAGCGAATTTTTTCTTTATTTATTTTCATTTTCAAAATAAAATAATTTTTGATTCACTTCACCGATTTCAATCTTTTTCGGCTCAAAACAAAGGTTGGAATGTCACTTTTTAAACGCATGTCTAGTGTTGTCGATGCGATTAGTACTGACTGCTGAGCATTTAATGCCATCTAGTGGGAAAAACGCTACGAACTTTTTCCCGCAATATAATGTCAAAATAAAGCAAAAATTCAGCTGGTAAATTTTTCTTAAGTAAAATCCTAATTGCACTGGGTTAACCCGGCGTACAATCGATTTCGAAACAACGGATGACTCACTCGTGACGAAGATTCGAAATCGAATGCAAAAGTCGGAAGGTCGAAAGGCGTTGCGAACCGACTTGGCCCCACTGGGTTTAAAGTACGTCGAGGCTATTCTGAGAGAAGCCCGAAGAAAATAGAATAGTATAGATCACGTGTATTTATCTACACAAGGATGGACTGATGATTGGCAATAAAAATTTCGATGTGGAAATGACGCGGATAATTATCAACAGAGAAGCCGGTATACCGGTCCTTATGATTTCCTTATTGATTTTCAGGAGAATTTCCTTTTTTATACAGAAAACTATATGCACAAGTAGAGAAGCATGCTGCTGTCGATGAACGCGCACAAACACAAGCATTATTCGCAGGGTCGATTATTGGCCAATAGGGGATATAGGTACAAACACAATCGCGTTGCTGATATCGATCATACCTAAGAAACAGAAGAAAAAATTTGGAAAGGAATTCACGTCATGACACTAAACGACAACGCGATTGTGTGCATTGGGACGATCTCAACGAGCTGGTGAATTGTTTACGATTGTTTGACGCTTCGCACCGAGCGGGTAACAACTTTCACGACAACGCTGTCGATTATTGAGAAACTTCCCGAAGTCCAAAGGTCTTATTATAAATTAAACTGCGTATCGACGAAACGAGTTAGTCGAGTGATATCAGCGAGAAAAGAAATACATTTTCTTTTTTTGTATTATATGCGCGTTGAATCATGAAAAAAAAATCCGGTGAGGAGAAATAGTCAGTTCCGAGAGACGTCGGCTCAAGGAATTGTACGCTCCAGCATGAAGAAATTTTCCGAGAAGACGCGTGATAGTTCGGGTATACGGTCTGTAGCAGGTTGATATCGTCGAGATGCGCCCGTATTCGTACTTCAACAGAGGCCATTACGCACTCACCGTAATCGATGTGTTGAGCAAGTATACAGGTATGCGGGAGCTGTACCGCTCAAAAGCAGAAACAAAACTGACGCTATCCCTGAGATAATTCAAGAGAATGGAAGATGTTCGAAAAATTTGCAAACGAATAGGGGGAAATTGTTATACAACGCCGATGTGCAGAAAATGTTAAAAAACACGACGTTAATCACAGTTCCATGTATTCGACGTTGAAATCAGTTACATCAGTAATCGAATGGTTCAATCGCTCGCTCAAAAACGATATGGAAGATAAAATGAAAAGATAAAAGGCATAAACCACGAACACCAGAAATCGTTAGCGATTAATTATATTTGATTACACAACATTATAATCTAATTTCACATAATTAAATACATAAACGTTTCGGCCTTACATTAGGTCATCTTCAGTATATAATAATTACAAAATATTAACAAATTCGTCTACGTGAAAACACAAAAACGATGTCATTTGGTAAAATTTTGATTCATATATATATTTTACTCATATAAAAACGTACAATAATATAAATATAGAAATGTATAAAATGTTGTTATTATTTCTTTATTTGGAGTACACAAATGCATAATTATTTTTAACAACATTATACAGATAGAATAAACACATATGTATATATGTATATTATTGTATATATAGTAATATATATATATATATGTGTGTGTATATATATATATATATATATATATATATATATGTATATTAGGTGTACAACTTTGCTTCCGCCATTTTCCCATAGATGGCTTTAGCGGTAAGTGGTGGTCGAAATAAATAGATCATA
The DNA here is from genome assembly GCA_017607545.1 of Acromyrmex charruanus. Taxonomy (NCBI): domain Eukaryota; kingdom Metazoa; phylum Arthropoda; class Insecta; order Hymenoptera; family Formicidae; genus Acromyrmex; species Acromyrmex charruanus. The sequence goes on along the minus strand of JAANIC010000981.1, from coordinate 66,196 downwards.
GACGTCATACAATAAACTTGGGCATCTGTCAACATAACCCCATAGAAACATTAGTCGATTTGTATCTGCATCATAAAGTTATTCTCGATTGAAAATGTCAGTTTACGGGCTAAATTCTCGTCATTTGCGGGAGGTTTTAATTTTCTTCAATATGAAGAAATCTGCTGAGGCTCATCGAATGCTCTCAAATACTTATGGTGAGGCCGCTATTAGTGAAAGAACGTGTCTTGAGTGGTTTCAACGCTTCAAGAACGGTGATTTTGACGTCGAAGACCGGCATAGCGGTGGAAGAGAGAAGGTTTTCGAAGATGCAGAATTGGAGGCATTACTTGATCAAGACTCGTGACAAAATCAAGAAGAATTGGCACGATCATTGGGAGTGACTCAACAAGTCATTTCAAAACGCCTCAAAGTCATGGGAATGATTCAGAAGCAAGAAAATTGGGTGCCGTACGAGTTGAAACCGAGAGATGTTGAACGGCGTTTGCTTCTGAACAGCTGCTTGAAAGGCAAAGACGGAAGGGATTTCTGCATCGCATTGTGACTGGGGACGAAAAATGGATTCATTACGATAACTCCAAGCGCAGAAAATCATGGGGAGTTC
>JAANIC010000981.1:37313-65514 GCA_017607545.1 Acromyrmex charruanus | reverse complement strand
TATATATATATATATATAAACTGATCAATATCTGCCAAAACAATCTAGTGGAAGTGGAGGATTGATAACCAGAGGAATGTTTTTCAATATTGTAATAATTTCTCCCATTTTCCACACGCGCTGCTGTCTTGTCTAGTAAAATAGCGTTACTGAAATGAATTAAAATCATTATTACTCGAAATAATTACACTGAGTTATACAGGGTTAAATGGATGTCTGCTCGCTTTACGTAAAAAACGCTAGTTACATTCGTGCAATCTGTATATACCTATAATAATATATAATTTGTTGTCGCGCGTAGAATGCCGTGTATCTAAATACTTGACAAAAACAATGTACTTAACAATATTCTCATTTTTACATATAAAATGATAAAATCAATTCTTTTAGTAGCCCTTAGTGAGTATGTCGATATAAATAACAATAGGCTCGTAAATTAATTATCGGGGTCACTGAGAATACATATATATATTATATATATATATATATATATATAATATATACATGTACAAAGAAACGATATAAAAATACGTATACCATGTATGAAAATATAAAAAAAACTTTTTTTAAATATACATGAAGTGTAAATTAAGATAATAGTAATACATAATAAATATTATAGTAAGTATATAAAAGTAATGGTAACATATAATACGCATATAAATGTAAAAGACATACGATGTATGAAGTATAAATTAAAACAATAGTAATATATAATACGTATATAAATATAAAAAAACATACGATACATAAAATGTCAATTAAAATAATAGTAATACATACAAAAAATTTAAAAAGATATGATATAAAACATATGATACATATATTACAAAGATATCCGCCAATGCCTCCGTCGATGTCGGTACAATGTATCGATGTATAGACTCAGAGCGATTTTCGAGTATTATGTACACCTTGTGTAGTTAAATTAAATCGTATACACGACTAACAGCGAGTCATTTCAATCTCTTAGTTCAAACACCATGTAATCAAACATTATCGTTCGCGCTACAACGTTACTCTTTACGCCTTTCGCTTTTTTTAGTATCCTTTTTGTCGTCCATTCTTATCGCGTATATCTTCGCTCTGAGTCCAACGAATTCAGTCATTATTGCACCGTTGTTCTCATCCTTCATTAGGCCCTTTCTTACTTGTGAGAGGTATACCGTATGCGTTATCGACTGAATAATCGTTCGTGTCGAATCTAGCGATATCGCGTTTTATCGTCTCGTAAACGTCCTCGCACTCGACATGTATAAGGATGTTTCAAAAATAATTAGCCAAACTTTAAAAACATATTCCACTCATTGTAAGGATGAAGAAATATATATGGGTTCGGAAACGCTTTCTTTCCAAGTTATAAACATTTCTTTATTTTATACATATGCCTATATATTATTTTATACTTATATCTATATTTTCATTACAGAAATTGCTGAAAATGATTTCTTTCCGCATCGGTACTTTATTTAATATCCATATAGTTGAGAAAGAAACACTTCTAATGCAATCTGTCTCGTACAAAGTCTTTAATTTTCTGTTACTTGTCTAATCACTTGCTCTTCGATTGCAGCTGCTCGAATAGTTCTGCTTCGTCCTCGACTAACTGTATTGGGTAAGAAATATCCTGTTTCCCTAAGTGGACCGAACTGAAGGTATTTTTAACAGGCCATCGTCTTTGAGAGAAGATTTGTTAATAGAGACGTTGAACTTCTCTGCAGTTTCCATTAGCTCGCCAATATATGTAGTGAATATCTGTCAATTTCGATGTTAGAATAAGCTGTCATGTTGATGAATACTATTTTCACTCTTAAATGCTTAAACAAAGATTCTAATTCCATACAGACTATCTAATAACTCTTTGTTTACTTTAGAAGGTAAATAAAAGAACAATTCATGAAACATCGCGAAGCGAGTCATGCCGTCCGACGTAAACACGTACAATTTAAATAAGAAATGTTTATACTTGGAAAGGAAGCGTTTCCAAACCCATGTTTATATGACTTTATGCATGCTTACAATGAATGAAATGTGCTCTTAGAGTTTGGCCAACTATTTCTGAAATACTCTGTATAAATCCGTGTCGGTGTACATAATTTTACATTTGTCGCAATACATCGGTAATATGTACTCGTGATGAAATTCGTACAAGCAGAATTCTAGTATACACATATCCACGTAAATCTTGTTGAACTTCACCTCGAGTTTATGCAGTCCAATGGCGATTAAATTTTCTGCAAAGACGCTACGACTCGTGGAAATTCGGTTTCGCAATAATTGTCTTCGCGCCGTATCGTCCATCTCATTTTGTTAGTAATTTTACGTCGATTACGTCGTAATTTCGAACATTTTCCATAATCTTACCGAATACTGCGTTGTTCATTAATTTATATAAATTTTTTTTCAAAATCGTTTTTCGCGCGCGTTCTAAATTGTGTATTGAGTTCATAAAAATCGCGGAGACAGGAGAATTGAGCGAATTGTAACACTCGACGAATCTTTGTTACGCGAAGACCGTGACGAGTACATTGCTGCAGGTAATAGACAATGTAACGTAACTGTTTATCGTATAACGTCGCGAGAAATTTATCCACGCGCTTGCCAGGCAGCTTATCGCGCGTTGGGAAGAATGGTAGGTCAGTGTATCGGTCATGCAGATGCTGCGGATATTCGAGATCGATTTTAAGATTATAACCTGTAGACAAATCCGGAGCGATCGCGCTCACGTCACAGTGACCCATCGAAATTTAGCGTAGGGCAGTTGATACATCGTCCATCCGTATAGATTATTCACATTGTAGTACATAAGGTACGATAATGGTTTCGACAAGTCGTACGAACGTATGTACTTGTTATTAGTCTGCGCGTAATTGCCGAAATATTGACTGAGGCCGCCGCATGTACCGTGCTCGATCAATAGAACCATATCGATGTTGGTTAGCAACTGAAACTAAACGCTTCGTACTGTTGATACGTGTACGACAACGCATCTTTGCTCTCAGGTTCCGTCTTCCATAGAACAAATTCCAGGTCTGCGTAGACGATGAACGGCATTTGTTCCTGGTTATTATGATTTCCAAATTCGAGCTACTTGTCGTCCTCGCTCGGCAGTCGAATAGTACAGTCGTTCATTTTTCTATAATCCATTGCGTGCGATTGTAATTTTTCGCTCGAATTGAAGTAATGCAGACATCGAAAAAAACAAAAATTATTACTATTATTATTATTATTATTATTGTTGTTACTTCATGAACATTATAATTTTTCATGTATTGGGAGTACAAATTAATCCGTTTTTTTGTTTTCAAAAATGCATTTATTTCAAAACAAAATAAATGAACAGATTAATTAAAGTATTGTCCATCGCTGAGTACTACTTTTTCCCATCTCTCAGGCAATTTTCGAATTCCATCTCGAAAAGATGACTCGTCTTTGGAGACGATCCAATTTTGGAGCCAATTTTCGATTTCTGTGAAAGAAGTGAACCGGTGACTTGCCAATCGTGCTGCATCCTTCGAAACAACCAATAATCAGAAGGAGCAATGTCCGAAGAATACAGCGGTAAAACATCCCATTTGAGCGTTTCCAAATATTTTTTCACGACTTTTGTGACATGAAGCCGAGCGTCATGAAGAAAAATAACTTTATCATGTCTTTGCTCGTATTCCGGCCGTTTTTCTCGCAATGCACGGCTCAAATCGAATCAATTATAGCCGATACCGATCGCCCGTAATGGAATCGCCAGGTTTCAGCAGCTCATAGTAAACAACACCCTTTTGGTCCCACCAGATACAGAGCATGATCTTTGAACCATGAATGTTCGGCTTTGGTGTTGATGTTGAGGTCGATGGCAACGATTGACTGGGCTTAGCGTAGTATTTTTTCTTCTTGGGGTTGTCGTAGAATATCCACTTCTCATCTCCAGTCACAATCCGATGCAAAAAACCTTTTCTTTGTTGTCTTTGAATCAGCTGTTCGCAAATGAAAAATCGCCTTTCAACGTCTCTCGGTTTCAGTTCATAAGGCACCCAATTTCCTTGTTTTTGAATTATTCCCATGGCTCTCAATCGTGCAGAAACGGCTTGTTGAGTTACTCCCAATGATTCTGCAAGCTTCTCTTGCGTTTGACTCTGATCTTCTTCGAGTAATGTCTCTCTAATTCTTTGTCTTCGAATTTTTTGGCTGTCCAGAGCGAGGCTTGTCTTCAACACTGAAATCTCCATCCTTGAAACGTCGAAACCATTCCCTACATGATTTATCAATTGGAGCAGTGTCACCATAAACTTCGACAAGCATTCGATGGACTGCACTTTTCTTCCAATTAAAGCGGAAAATTAGAACCTCCCGCAAATGCTGTTTGGTTAACACAAAATTCAACATTTCAAACACAGTAAAAATCAACGTTTTTGTATGAAACTCAAAGTGATATAAACTGAATATTATTAGCAGATGTCTAACCTCTCTAAAAACGCCAAAATCAGCTGTCACTATGAACCATTCACAACAGCCGGAGCCATCTTTTGGAAAACGGATCGAACTAATTTGTACTCCCAATATATTTATCGATCGCAGAAATATATCCTATTGTTATTCCTAGTAATTTGCGATCTCACGAGACACAACAGATTTTTTATCCACGCAATGTGATAGAAACTGGCGTTGCATGGATCTTGCACATACAGCACGCTTTAACGTGCTCCTCCTTCTTGTTACCGGTGAGCTGTAGAGGAAGGATCTATTCATTTTCGATATCGTATATGTTGATCGATACCGCGTTCAAACGTTCGAATTTAGAAATGTCCTTTAATGTCATGAGAAATTCAATACCTGTGAGATTTAGCACTGTAGAATAATGCGGATATGAAGATTTCCGATCTGCATGTCTTCCAGCCAGGTATAGAGCGGCGATAATCCACCAGGAAAAACACGCATTGGATTGCATCCATGGATTGTACGTTGATTAAATGATTGGATCGGAGTTTATTATCGCGTCCGTCAGAATATGGTTTTCGAACGCCGTTTCAATCTCGCGCCAACAGAGTCCCGCGCTGTATTCAGCATCCGCATGCACAAATCGTCTGAACACCGATTTTTTTCAAACTTTCAAGCCGCGCGATACGTGCGATAAGTGATTGTCTATTACCGATTGATAATCGCGGGCATTTCACACGGCTCTGTTCCCGCCAGATATTCTATATATTCGTCGTTACACTGTTTCCACGCGGTATACTCTTAGTATACTCTTCTCTGGTGTTCAGCTGAGCAATTTGCTTTCCCAAATCACGATCCACGTTGTCATTTACGTTATCTGATTGATTAATGACGCAATGCACCTAGATCTTTTCATTGTATATCATTATACGCATTACTTGGCAACGTCGCAATGCATCTCGATCTTTTTATTTTATATCATTATGCGCACTACGTACTTAACAACGTCATAATTGTATCAAAATTACATTCATGATGTCATCACCCGGATATGTCGTGACATGTCGAATGTTTTTGAAAAAATTTTCTTATTACATTAAATCTAACAAAGTTGTCGTACATTGATGCTTACGAAACATTGCATTTTTGTTGTATTAAATTACATTGATGATGTCATTGCCCACATGTCGTGACATATCAAATGTTTCTGTATGCAAGAAAAAAATAGAAATAGGAGAAAACGGCAACATATCGAGAGAAAAATGGTAAGTATATATAGTAAGTATATGAGATAGCGCGCACGGTGGCGATGAGCGACGACTCTGTCCAATATCCTAAAAGAATATAAAGGCGATATTTAATAACCGGATACTCTATACACAAAGGCAATTACTCCTGAACTCATGACACTGATCTTCTCGTGGCGACACTTTTGACTTGACTTATTTTGTATGACTTATTTTATATAACGGCTGCCTGTGGATAAATCCCGGGCAGCTTCGCTACAGCGGAAGATGCATCTCGGCGTTAGTCTTGTCCTCGCACGCGAGATATTACTACTTTCACATTGATCTCTTTTTCCGTGATTACTCAAAGCGGTAAAACGCTTTCAGTAATTTACAATTCTTCATCTCTCAAAAACATACAATGTATCTCTCTTTTAGAAATCCTTTCCTGAATCCTCTCGGTAAACAATCCATATTCTTAATTCATATTCTTGATGGCATGACTTTTAGTTATAAAAAAATAAATTTTAACATAAATGATCAAGCGTGACCGATATCGCTCTCGCCGTAAAAAGAGAGCTTAGATCAAAGCTCTACGAAGGCATAATATATCAATCATCACTGAAGTCCAATCGGAAATATTCATAACCATAGAAGCACGTCGACAGCTCAGGAGAGCCTTTCTATGCGAAAAGTATAGAGATCAATCCCCCATCAATGTCCCAGTCGTGAATCTAACTGACTCGGTTTACAATCTTATCTCCGAACCTTCGACTAATTCCTCCGAAAAGTCTCTTGAATTTGAGTTTCCCATCCCTACTCCCCGACTCTCCAGGATTCTCAGGAATCCGAATATCCTCTTCCCAATTACTTCCCGGTCCCTCTTAAAGATAATAGAAAAATCGATGGAATTTTCATGTCATTAGAAAATGTAATCCGTATATCCTATCTTCTCTTAACTTCATACACACTCGCACAAATACTTACACCGCTTAAAATTGTAAAAACAAACATCTACGATTTAGGCAATAAAATCTATTTATGCATATACGCACATATAAATATATATATTATGTTCAAAATAAAATTTTATTTATGCTGTTCATTCACTAGTTAAGAGAATAAATAAATCAAATTTTTTAATCAACTGATATACAAATTATGCGTTTCGCGGATTTCCTCCGTGTCCAGATCCATTCTTGAAATACGTGAACGCAGTCCACTTTATCAGGGCGAGGAGCAGCCTGATACTGAGCTGTTCCTCCGGGCCGTTCCTTTTATATTACGCTACTTGTTGGAATGTTGGGGAGAAAAGAGAATTGTTGAGGGGGAGGTGAGGGAAATTGATCGGTCTTCAATAACCGGAAAAATGGTTTTCCATATTTTATTTATGTTGTAGCCATTATCTCTATTTTGATTGTTAAAGTGTTTTTGTATCCCTATGGCTTCTCTATACTTTTTTGGAAAGTATGATGTAATGTTAGCTTATGTGATTGTTTTGTCAAAGAATATTTAATGTTCTTTTTCGTTGTTGTGTTCTAACAACATAATGCTAACTGCATGGCGTGTTTTAGACATAACGTTGACATTACGTTGGTGTTCTTTTATCCGTAGATTGACTATTCTCTCGGTTTCTCCAATGTATATTTGCCCGTAGGAACAAGGTATTTTGTATACTCCTGCGGAACTGAATGTGGAGGTCTTTAATCTTTAGGATTTTTTAAGATTTGTCCTATCTTTTTGGGTGGTTTGAAAATAGCTTGGATATTGAGTTTGTTTATATGCCAATCCGATCTGTTGTTCCTTTGACATATAGGAGAATGGATAGGATCCTTTCATCTGATTGTGTGTCAGAGACCGTTGTCTTGTTTGCATATTCATTAATTATTTTGATTATGTCTTTTCTGTCGTGTCCGTTTTTCTAGGCTAGTTTTAGGTGGTTGAGTTCTGTCTGTAGATGTACTTTGCCTGCGATGGTAAAAGCTCTATGTACAAGTGAGTTGAATGCAGACTGTTTTTATGCTGGGAGGTGGTGCGACTCGGTATGTAGGTATCTATCTGTGTGTGTTAGTTTTTTGTACACTTGATGGCCTAAGGTACGTCTATTCACAGTTGCGAATCTTGCCGAAAGTTTATAAGCAAAATGATCAAACGTCAGGCTTGTGCTAAATCCTCAAACAATGTTCTTCCCATTCTTCAGTATGTTCTAAGCTGGCCTAAGTCAGCTTTTTTAGAGACATGATTATCTAGGAAGGGGAGTTTTCTGTTTTTCTGTATGTCTATAGTGAAGTGAATATTTGGGTGTTGATTGTTGAAGAAAATAAGAAATTTACGGAGTTCGGCTGTGCCATGTCTCCATGTCTCACGAATATGTCGTCTACACAACGAAATCAAATTTCTGGTTTTTGAGGGTTCTGGTATTCTGATGTCTTTCTGAGGACCTCTTTCTCAAAATGCTCCATGAAGATGTTGGTGATTACAGGAGAAATAGGAAAGCTCATTGCACTCCTGAAGTTTGTTCATAAAATTGGTTATTATTGGGGAAGTAAATGGTTGTTATGTAGTGTTCTATTAGCGAGATGAGAAGGGGACTTCATGTGAGGTCTTTATTATGTTTAATGTATCTTTTATTGGAACTTGTGTGAAAAAAGATTCTACATCAAAATGTAGCAAGTCTGTTGGACGTAGTCGATTTTTTTGATCTTTTATATGAAGTCGTTGAGATTATGTGTGATTCGGATTTTCCATTGAGGGATTGTATTGTTTGTGCTAGGAAAAGGAATAAGTTGCATATCGGAGACTGAATGGTGCTTACAATCAGTGTAAGGGGGATGTTTTATTTGTATACTTTTGGTAGTCCGTATAATCTTGGTAGGAGAGGATTTGTAGGTTTTAGTGTTGGCTCGGTGTTACTGGGAATGTTGCTTTTCTCCACTAGGATCTTGGTGCTCTGTGCGATTGTATTAGTTGGATCTTTGTCAAGCTTTTTATATGCTTTGTCCGAGAGAAGGTTCTTCATGTTTTTTTTATAGTCTGATGTGTTCATGACTACTGTCGTGTTGTCTTTGTCGGCTGGAAGCACGATGATGTCTATGTCCCTGTTCAGGTCTTGGAGGTGTTGTCTAGTGATGTTTGATGGAGGAGGTTTGTCTTTGGAAAGGATATTGGTTACCTGTTTGCGGATATTATCTGCTTGTTCTGATGGGAGTCGGTAAATAGTTGACTCTATTTGGCTGATAATCTCTTCCCTTGAAATATTTTTAGGTGCCACTGCAAAGTTAGGGCCTTTGGCAAGCGTAGATATAGTGTCTTGAGACAGGTCTTTGTTGGATAGGTTCTTCTACGTTAAGTAGAGAGGAGATTTTTGTGATGAACAAGGTTTATGTATTTCTGTTTCTGTCACAGCTCAGTATCAGGCTGCTTTTCGCCCTGATGAAGTAGATTGCAAGGTTCACGAAACGTTGGCATTTCAAGATTGGATCTGGATACGGAGGAAACTCGCGAAACGCATAATCTTTATATATAAAGCGCCCATGGAAGCCTCGAGAATATTAATCAACTGATACTTATTCGACACTCCTCCGATTCATTTTTCGTCTCAAATCGTGCGGGTCCGATCTCTGGATCAAAAAGTTTCTTGATCTAAAAAAACGGATCGACTATCTCAGATTGGATAATAGCGTCTCATATCGACGTTATTCCACATCTGGAGCCTATTTAAGTGGCCTATTTATGACACGCGTCTCAGAGTGATAACCACAAAAGTGTTGTCAAAGTGTTTGCATCCTTCCTCACCCCCTCTTAATTCCTTCGTTCTTATGAAATAAAAAAATCCGGAGGCTTGGACATAACATTATTATTACATTAATTTTATGATTTTATGATTTTAGGAATGACACTGTTATTGGTTATATATAATAATAAAATCGAAGGATATGATGTATAAATTGTTAGCAACAATTGAATGAAGACTGCAAAGAATGATATTGTTATAAGAAATAATTGCATGAATTAAAGAAATGGATTGTTCACACAAGAAGTTCGGGGAAAGGTTTGTAATGAGAAGAGGTTATAATGAGAATTGTGAAAACGAAAAAAAGAAATACAAATGAGATTGACGTTGTTAATAATGATAATTGTTACAAAGATGGTAGCGATGAAAACGATGTATAAAATTTATAAAATATCTAAATGTATGTGTTAAAATTTTGTTATACATATTTTTTTTAAATATTCCTTCAAATACTGATTTCCCTTGTCTTGACAAGTATCATATTGCATCGTGTATACCTGCTCTTCTCGTACAACTGTAATAAAAGGTCATTATTTAAAATTGTGCTCGTGACTAAGAAATAATTAAAAAATAATATAAGGCTCTACGAGTTTAAAACAATGTAGAATTAAATGAGGGCAAAGAGTCAACGACATAAATAATAAAGAACATAGTATAATAAACAAAATAATAGCTATAATAATTACATATGTTTCCACTCCGATCGGGTCATTATCAATGTTACAAAATATAAAAGTAAAGACCTTAAGAACAATCCAATAAATTACATTAGTTCGTTTCTTGTTAACTGTTTAAAAAATTAGTGTTTGTCATGTTGTTAAACTAGTCAAATTATTTGACAAAATTGTTATTCTCTAAAAACACAAGAAAAATAGAACATAAGATTTTCAGCGCAATTATAATTACATCTAATATCTATTGTTGTCTAAAGTGTACCTTGTGTTATACAAATTGTGCTATATTAGTTAAAAAATAATTGCTAATATATCATTTAAAAAATCGTAAATATCACATTTATTTAAATAAAATTGCGTTTGAAGAGAACCGAGAAGAAGAAAAAAGAGAATACGAATAATATGGTAAGTATATATCTCAATGGATGGGAGAGACAACGCAAATAAAATAGTATGTATAGGACTGCAGCGAGAGGAAAAGAGAGCATGAATAATTTAATTTAATTTAATTTAATTTAATTTACTTTATTGCAAAGCTATATGAAAAAGACTACTGTTAACAGAGTAATAGACATAAAATATAATACAGTAGACTATAGTTAACATAAACACAAATACAATAGACAATAGTAGCTTAAATGGTTAGGCGTTAGCAAAATTGCTGTTACAATGCCTATCAGTAACAAAACTAGAATAGGACAACAATAAGAGGTAAATTAATAGCTAAAAACATATACACACACATACACCCACACACATACACTCACTAATAGCTGAAAACATACACACACACATACACCCACACACATACACTCACTAATAGCTGAAAACATACACACACACATACACCCACACACATACACTCACTAATAGCTGAAAACATACACACACGCATACACCCACACACATACACACACACTCATTCCCATATACACACGCGCATATACCCGCAAACACACCAATTACATCAGTCTCGTTTGAATACTGTGAGTGACGCAATGAAACGCGAGGCAGCGGAACGAAAGGAGGATAGAGAGGGAGAGGTTTTTATTGAATCAGGAAGGGAATTAAAATGTTTGACAGAGGTATAGGAGAAAGCAGCACGGAACTTAGTAGACCGATATATGGGGAAAGATAAGTAATCTTGGTATAGTAATCTGGTGACAAAAGAGGTGGTTAAAAGAGAAATGATGCTTAGAGTTCAACTGAAGGAGACGCCGCAGATATAGAGGAGTATTGGAGCGAAGGAGGGAAAATACAAGACAGCACAGGTGGAGAATAAAATGTTGCCAAATTTTAAGCCAGCCAGATCTCTGATAATACAGAGATATGTTGTATTTACGAAACACAATAGGAGAAGCGGAGATAAGAATTTTGGATATGCTGTACATGATTTAGCAGGAACGTAGATAACATCAGCGTAATCAAAATAGAGAAATAACAAGTAAGAAGAGAGAAATTTTTGAGAAGTGAGAAATTTTTTAAAGAAAAGGATGTGGCAAAGGGGATAAAGAAGACGTAAACGAGCATAAGCAGGCCGACATTTGACGGCCACGTGACTCGAATGATCATGAAGAGTCAACATGGACATTAAGAATCTTAATAGAGAAGGAGCGAGGAATTAAAATAGAAGTAAGAGAAATGTCAAAGGACTGAATATGGGACAACAATAATGAGGAACCTACAATTAGCAAGGATGATTTAAAAGGATTTAGATGCAGGGCATTATTAGTGGACCATTCGGCGATAGATTTTAAGTCTGTATTCAAAGCAGAACAGGTTGCTAAAACATCAAATAGGTAAAAGGATTTGAGAAGAATTACGTCATCTGCATACATGAAGAGCTCGGAGGACAGAGAAACATTAGATAAATCAGAGACAAAAGATATTAAAGAATAGAGGTCCGAGAATGAATCCTGGGAACACCAGAGAGAACGACACGAGTATATGAAAAAAGAGGAAAAGAATTATATACAAGAACTTGTTGCGTGCGATTTGTAAGGAATGAGTAGATTAGCGAGAGAGCAGAGTGAGAAAGACCGCAAATTTCAGTTTAGCTAAAAGTACAATAGATCATGATTGACGGTATCGAAAGCCTTTGTCAAGCGCAACGATGGAAATAAAGCGACAATTGTCGAAATTATAACATGTCGAAGCTCGACGTCAAAGATGTGAAGCAATTCCGCAAGTCGTCTGTGAGATCGACGAAAATCAGACTGACAGGAGAGAAGGTTATTAAAATTGGAGACAAAGGCATTAAGCTGTGAGAAACAAATATACTCAAGCAGCTTCAAGAGGAAAGGGGAGAGCGAGATAGGACGAAAAGAAGAAGGAGAAGAAGGGTTATTAGTTTTAGGAATGGGAAGAACTGAGTGTTTTCAGGAGGAGGGTAAAGTACTGTGAGAAAGGGAAAAAATTAACATATAGAGAAGGGGATCAAGACATTTAGGAAGACACAATAGGAGCATACAACTGGAGAGATCAAAAGGCTCAGCGGAAGCCAGGCGAATGCGCTTAAAAATACTGTAGAGATCACTGGGAGTGATTGGAGCAAAATTGAAGGTCGAGGAAACGTGAGGAGAGGAGGAAAGAAGGTGAATAAAAGAGTTAGAGGAATAAGACGAAGAAGGTAGAGTATCAAGAAAATGATTATTCAGGAGGGAAGGATTTCTGAGGCGCAGAGGTATAGAAGCAGAGGAGGATTGTGCACTACCAATGGCACGGAGATTTTTCCAAAATTGGAGCGAGGAATCAGTTGTAAGGGAGGTAGAGAGGAAGAACTTTTTCTCACGATGAACAGCAATATTCAGTCGTTCCGCAAACCCTCGTAGCATCGCCAGTCCGCAGGAGACTGAGATCGCCTGAAAGAAAGGCACGTTTCTTCAGCTTAATGAGTCGGACTGCACCATTCAGTCACGGCGCGGGGGGACGAGAAACCCGTCTACAAGTAATTGCGAGTCGGTCAAAAATTGCAGTAAGAGAGGCCGTAAAGTAAGAGACTATCTTATCAACATGTAATGTATAAAGGGGATCAGTCTATCAGCCCCAACTTATACTCGATATCCTCAGGCCTGATTGCATGAATGTTACACGAGACAGACACACGACCAGGGCGATGTGATCGTGGAATAACCAGCGTCGCTTGAATGGTCATTCACACTGACTCGCACACTGACTTGCATCGCTGACTCCGCACTCAATCACATTAATGCTCGACGAGACAAAAATAAGAAAAGTGGTTGCCGAATTACATGTTAAGCAAATTGGAGCATCAATTAATTGCCTAAGAGAGAACAGCGACGCGATATCGAGTAACAGTTTAGCGTTGTAGTCAATTTGACCAAGTATATTGACATTGAAATCACCCAGGCACACGATCGTATTGATTATACATGTCGCACAGGATAGGCATGACTCTATAAAATGTAAGTCGGAAGGTGGCGCACCCGGAAGGCGATATACACAGACGACCGCCACCCGCCGACCGCGAGCAAGATGAAGAGACACAGCAACAATGTCAGTGAGAGTACCCACCGGCGAAATGCCCAAGCCGATCGGGGAGAATTAGAGAAACTCATCGATATATAGCGCGACACCGCTCCCGCCTGTGGATCTGTCTGAGCGAACGAGCACGTAGTTATTTATATCGACGGATTCAGAGTCGGTCGAATTCTGCAACCAAGTTCTCCAACGGCCTCCCCGACGGCCAGAATATCCAAATGGTGGAAAACGATAACATCTCTAACCAACGCAACATGCGGAACGAGCGACCTAACGTTGATGTGCGCAACACACAATGCAAGCGACATCCAAAGCCGAAACCGAAAATTGAAATGAATCTGCAGGAAGTCACATAGGACCACCTCCAAGCGGCGGGGACAGGGGAGCGGGATAAGAAGGAGCGGATGGAGTGAAACAGACCCGAGGACGGAAAGAAGTGAATCCAGGGATATGTAATGATACGAGGACATATTATTCTTGACGCGAAAATGAGTGATCCTCCTACGCCTACCATATGCCGCCGCCAATTGACGAGCCTCAGCAAAAGTGCGCCGTTCAGACGCACTTTATCCCGCTCGCAAATAAAGATCTTCTCGGCCGGCTAGAATCCGCAGATATCAGATGCGTTCAGTCCACCCCTCCGACGAGCCCTGGCGATCGGTTCATTGCGCCTCGCTATTGTTGTAAATTTGACAACAAGTGGAGACGAGGGCAAATTTCTGCCAGGAATCCTGAAGGCCCGCGTAATCTCCGATGAAGACACTGAGACAAGGGAGGATGAAACTTTTATTATAATCTCAGTGCAGTTTTCTGAAGGAACTTTTGGTAGACTGAATACGATGGGCTCATGATCCTTCTGCTCATTCATTATGTACTCAAAACTAGCAGACAGTCCATCCAGCAAGGCATGAGAACCATCGGCAGAAGTCACAGGGCCAGCACGCTCCTCAAGTATGATCTGCCTTGCACTCATAGCAACCAAATCAGCGGATAGGCCATCTGTCGCCGCCGCCGTCGATTTGTCGCACCCTCAACATCCCCGAGACGCTGTAGCACCCCATCAAACTCCATCCTAGCGTTAAAAGTCGCCAGAATGGGCTCGAGACGATCTAGAAGACTAGAGCAATACGAGTCCTGAGCAATACGAGCAATTTTGTGTTCCAAAAAAGAGATGGATTTAGTTAAAGTAGACAAGGAGGATTTAGAGCAAAAAGAGCAGATGAGACATCAGAAGGCATCTGGGAAAAATGACACCGCATTCCGTCATTCTCGTCAGGTAGAGGTGAGAGAAAAGGCGGCGAGACGCAACCAGCCAAGGAGGCATCAGCCCCAAGCAGAGGCAATGACGGTCCGTTCCCAGCCGCAAGAACAGGATCGCAATCATCGGAGGAGCGCAAATCATTGTCAGCGCCACAGAAAGCGCAAGAGCGCTTACGCGAAATAAAGCATTTACATTTAGTACACTTTGACTGACTCATGCTAAAGTATACAAAGTTAGACATAGTACAAGAGAATGTGTTTACGCGTAGGATCGCACAAACAAAACACACAACAAATTAACAAAATAATTATTTATAACTGTGCCTGTCCTTTAAATAAAGGCAGAAGCGAATGACGAATAAACAATAACGATAACGAATATAACGGCTATATTTGAACATAAAATTATGATGTGATTATATAAATTATTACGCAGTAACAAAATATTACAAGAATGTAATGAAAAACATACGACTAACGCAGTACAAACGCACTAATAGAGTAATGAAAACACAGAAAGATCGCGTCACTCACTCACAGAGATACATTCTGCTTGCCGACCAGCATTCGCGAAAACGTTAAAAGTAAAACAAAACATTAAAAGTAAAAAAACGTTAAAAGTAAAAAAGTTAAAAACTGACGTGTTGCAATAAGTACCAATGACTGTAATATTAAGCACAATAATGATATAAAACAGTATTTTTCACAAGAGAGACTGCAAAAGTTGAACAAGAAAGCGAAATCAGAGCGGAGCGGCGAGCAGAGATGTTGACAACACGAAGTGTCATATGAGATTCAATAAGATGGTGAGTATACGAGGGGTGTTCAAAAAGTAAGTTTCCCTGCTCCGGGAAAAAAGCAAAACACAATTTTTAGGTTAAAGTAACATATGTATTTATTGTTTGATTTTTATAAACTATTTTTCTACATAGTCCCCTTGGACTTGAATACATTTTTTATATCTGTTCTGAAGCTTTGACAAACCTAGTTTATAAAAATCCGTGCCCTGTTTTTTAAAGACTAATTTAACAAAGTCTTTCACTTCATCATTTGAATTGAAGTGATGGCCACCCAAACTTTCCTTTAACTTAGGAAAAAGATAAAAGTCACTTGGTGCGAGATCTGGAGAGTAGGGTGGTCCAGTATTCTGCTGGTAAGGTTATGGCCACAGTTTTTTGGGACAACGAAGGTGTTCTGTTGATTGATTTTCTTGAATCCGGTACCACGATAAATGCAGATCGTTACTGTGAAGTGCTAAATAAACTTAAAAGTGCCATTAAACGAAAGCGTCCTGGAAAATTATCGAGAAAAGTGTTGCTTTTTCACGACAATGCACGGCCTCATTCAGCAAAAAAAACACAAACCTTACTGGAAAAATTCAAATGGGAAATTTTTGATCACCCACCCTACTCTCCAGATCTCGCACCAAGTGACTTTTATCTTTTTCCTAAGTTAAAGGAAAGTTTGGGTGGCCATCACTTCAATTCAATTGATGAAGTGAAAGACTTTGTTAAATTATTCTTTAAAAAACAGGGCACGGATTTTTATAAACTAGGTTTGTCAAAGCTTCAGAACAGATATAAAAAATGTATTTAAGTCCAAGGGGACTATGTAGAAAAATAGTTTATAAGTCAAACAATAAATACATATGTTACTTTAACCTAAAAATTGTGTTTTGCTTTTTTCCCGGAGCAGGGAAACTTACTTTTTGAACACCCCTCGTAGAACTGTAATGGGTGGGAGAGAGAGAGTATGTGAGAGGCTAGCGTCTCACTTCGTGGAAACTTAAACATTAAGAGTTCTGAGTTTATTTTCGATAGTTCTACAGTTCTACAATATATAGAATAAATAAATAGTTTCGATTAAAAGCCAAGAAAATTCAAAATGAGACATCAGGTTCACACAGGGTCAACTTTGTTTAAAGAAGTAAGTGGATCCAAAAACTTTTGCAAATATTTATTATTGTCTTATTAGTATATGTATAAAATTTGATCCAGTTCGTAATGCTACGTACTATTTTACCAAATTTGCAAATAACTATTTAAAAATGTATTGTAGTTTTACATAAGAATAAATCATCATTAATAAAAAAATTAAATAATTTTTAAACAACTGAGATAATTATGCTCAAATTTTACACAAATACTCAATCATAATAATAAAACAATGTATGAAATTTTTATATTTTTTATTGTTATATTATATTTTTTATTTGTTATTGTTTTGAGATGTAACATACTTAAATGAGATTGAGAATTCGCATTTTTTTTAATTTTATAGATTTTATAGATTTAATAGATTTGATGTGTTTTTGCGATTAGAGAATTCAAAATATTGTTACTTTTTAAAAGCTGCGAACTTCTAGATAAAAATAATCTTAATTTTAGGAATCAACAGTATTATTGCAATTCATTGATCAGCTGTTTAAAAATAAATTGAACTATTTCTCGCTCTTAGCGTAACCCGAAACTAACGACGTGACGAGATTCTGGTTTCTTTGTTTTCTTTTCGTTCATTAATTTCTTTTTTAATTCTTTGTTTTTATTTTTTTGGTTTAATTTTTTTGTTTTTAACTCTTTATAGTCACTTAAAAAAAGCACGATGGTTACTCAGGGTTACAATAACCCAAATCATTTTTGAAATGTTATCAAATCAATAGTATTAGTTCCATTGGTTTCAAAAAATTCCAGGTTTGGTAAAGTCATAGCATTACGAACTAGATCAAATTTTATACATATACAAATAAGACAATAATAAATATTTGCAAAAGTTTTTGGATCCACTTATTTCTTTAGACGAACTGAACCTGACGTTTCATTTTGAATTTTGAATTTCTCAACTTTTAATCGGAACTATTTATTTATTCTATATAAAACTGTAGAGAATCATAGAAATTAAACTCAGAACTCTTAATATTTAAGTATATAATTTTATCCTTTGAGAAAATGGAACAACTGACGTTGTAGTAAAAAATTGTAGTAAAAAATTTAATTTTAATATTAAAAAAAATTGTAAACGTATTAACTTTGGAAAAATAAATTTTATTGCTAAATTAAATCTTTTTATATTTATAATATTTAAAAATGCAGTGTTCGCCCAATTTTCTTGAGATGATTTATCATAAACTCGGATCATTTTAATCCACGGTAATCAAAGGATTAATTTTTTGTTTTTTTATATTTAAAAATTTTTTGTATTTGTAATTTATTTTGTTTTAAGATAAGTTTATATGTATACACAATCGTCGAAAAGTTTTCGGATATGGAACTTAAAATTGTATACTATATATTCAGATTATCGTAACTCGGTAAAAAATTATCGCAGACATAAACATAAAAAAGAATTTTAAAGCTTGAAACTTATACTTTAACATGGTTTCGATCGATTTTCAAAAAATTTTGTCTTTACAGTTCTATATCTTAATAAATATCACGTTATTGTATTTCTTAAAATTACGTACATTTAAGAGTGCGCAGTTTGCTAAAAATTTTCAAAAAGTTCAATATTTTTGAAATCAGAACAAAGATTTACTTTTAAAATGCTTTTTAAAAAATTTTCTAGTGGTTTTTCTTTATTAAATTACACAATATTGAAGCTAAACTTGCTAAATAACCAACGATGAAATTTGATTTAAAAAATCACCATAAAAAATTTTATCTTTTCAATTCTGTAGAATTAAATATAAAAACGATCAGAGGCTTGTTAAAGTTTGAGCACACGCTTTGAACTACAAAATATTTCTTTAATTTTTTACAGTGGCATTTCACCGAATTTTAATGTTCATTGTGAGCTATGCAGGTTTAGCTTCAATAACGAGTAATTCAGTCAAGAAAAATTACTAGAAAATTTAAAAAAAAAAAGCATTTTGGAGCTAAATCTTTGTACTATTATATAAAAATATCAAACTTTTAAAAAAAAAAACTTTTTATCAAACTGCGCACTGTTAAATGTACGTAATTATAAGAAATATAACAACGTGATATTTATTAATAAGATACAGAACTGTAAAGATACAATTTTTTTTAAAAGCATGCCAAAGTATAAGTTTCAAGCTTTAAAATGATTTTTTACTTTTTGGTTGCGATGATTCTTTACCGAGTTACGATGAATGAATATTATGCAATTTTAAATTACATGTCCAGAAATTTTTCGACGGTAGTGCATACAGGGTGATTCAGAATAAATGTTTGTCCTTAAAGTGTCATATTTCTGACTTAATTCTAAGATTTTTCCTTTGCGAAAATTTTGTCTAAAGTTTAGAGTTAATTTTTAAATTACAAGAAGAAATAGTGTATCACAGGCCGCGTAGAGAGAAGAAGACGGAAGAAGCGGCGCGGACAGACGCGAGCTGTTTATGCATACTGATCGGACGTATTCACACTTTAATAAAAACACGTTTCTTCTTATTTTTCCCCTCTAACACACAATCTCTTTGTCTTTCACTTACTTTAAATATGCTAATTTCATTAAATTATAAATTAGAACGATGAAATTAAAATGAATATTGAACCCTTTGAGCATCGGATTATTTTTTAACTGCATTGGTTAAATTGTTAAAGAAATGTTGTAAAAGAGCGAAATTAGACAATAATTACGTGCGATAAACATTATAAAATTATTATTGACACATAAATCAAACAATTATATCAGTATGTCGAATTTTAAGAACGTTTCTTACAATTTGATGTACCGAAATACTCGTTAGATTTAATTGTATGTCAATAAGCGTTACAATAGCAATTATTGTCTAATGTTTCACTTTTAGAAAAACTTCTCTAACAATTTTATCTGCTATAGCGCTCGTAGCATTTATTACATACTTATGAAAAATCTTATGAGAAACGCGATCGCACTTCTTACTAATTAAAAAGTTATGAATGTTTAAACGCAGCACCTTAGATGCATGAACTACACTCACAGCACCCATAACCAAGAAAGTCATTCAGCTGCTTGCCGCACGTAAATACATATTGTGTTAAATACGGACTTATGTCCAATTTCTTCACCTCTAGATAACTTTATCCAAGAGATATCTCTCAGAATGGAGATATCTCCTGGCTAAGGTTATCCACAACTTATCTGGAAGTGAAGAAATTGGGCATTAAGGCGACTTTTACCAAGCTACGGTTAGCTTAACCAAAGGAAGAGAGATAGTCTAGTAACTTTTAACAAAGATAGAAGGATTCTTCATATAAAAATTAAATAACAATAAATAAAGGGCAAATTAAAACTCAAACATATTGAAAATTTAACACAATTAGATTGAATAAAATACAAATAAAGAAAACAGTCAAAATTCAAATAAAACATGTAATTAATTAGAAAATTAAACAGTAGGTGCCATAAATATTATAAGTTTCGGCTACCGGATTGAGCCTTCTTCAGACAGTAGCTTATCGCAAAGATCGATGTACAAAATTAGTTATCGAAAATACACGCATATTCCTTATAATATCAGCTCAAGTGAGTCTTTATGTAGAACTCGACGTTCGCATACGATTAGACAGTCAAATGTGTTATGTCTCTTGGAAAAAGATCTAATCAATAAATAAAATAAAAAAAGTCTTCTGACGAAATACTAAAACACATAAAATAAAGTAAAATAACAGAATTCTAATAACTAAAAACACTCACCAAAAGCCATGTGTAAATTATTTGAACAAGTCGATATAAATATAAAAACCAATTAAAGTCCAAATAAAAAGAACTAGCATCAAGTTTCAAGATAAAATTGAGCCATATGTATGGTAATAAATCTAATAGATCGCAGATATGTAAGACGAACATTGTGTGTCAATTATAATGTACACTCGTTGATACGGATCAACACGGACTGAGAGAGAAGACGGACTATCAGTATCGAAGAGTCAAACTTTATTTACAATAGCAAATATATATATGCCTTGTGGAGACCTTCAGTATCAGTTTGTAAATTTAAATTATTTCTCTACTTTTTAATATTGAACATTTCAGAAATTAAGGATTTCTTATAGCGAGGTTCTTCATCCAAAATTTTGATGTTGTCCCATTGAAAATCATGATCATACTGCAACTTGTGCTCAATTATGACAGAACGGGCAGAAGTGTTATGTCTAATATGATGTGTTTGTGTTCTGTAATTCTGATTTTCAATTATCTGTCCAACGTACGACGCATCACAATTATTACACGAAATCTTATAAACTACATTGCTCTTAGATGTATAGGGACAAATATCCTTTTTTATATATTTACCCATTTTATTAGCACTATGAAATGATACCCTGATGTCGTTTTTATTGAACCGTTTAAATTTCTCTGTGTGAAAAGTAATAAATACCGCAAGCCAAGATGCAGATTCATTCGTACAGATATTGTGAACCAAATCTTTATGTATTATATGTTTATTTTTAAGTAAATTTCTTATACGTTAATTAACTGTATCAAAAATAAAAGTTAATGGGTAATCATTATCTAATAAAATGTTTAATAATAAGTGTTAAATTTTTCAGGTGAAAAATATAAAGTCAGAAAGTAAAAAAGCTCTGTCAACTAAAGAAAAAATTGTGCCTTTCTTTTGTGCAATTGGATGATTTAAGTGGAAATTTAAAAATCTGCCTTAAAAAGTGGGCCTACGATACCAATCAAAAACAAATCGATTATTACTAATAAATATTGTAGTATCCCAAAAATCCAATTTTTCTGCCCCTATTTCCATAGTAAATTGAAGACGTGGATAAAATGAATTAAATTTTACGTTGTATAAGAATATCAATTTTTGAGGGAGTACAAATGTCATCCACATATTTATGGTAAAATAGAATGTCCACATTTAACGACATCAAGTACACCGTCTCCTCATCACCAGGGGTCCACAATTACAGGTGATAAAGGAGAGCCCATGGAAGTACCGAAACTTTTCTTATAAATTATTTTGTCTAATGAAAAAAAGGCAAAGTCTAAAACAAACCGTATCACCCCCAGAAACTCATTCTTAGGCAGAGAACATCCTTTGGAAACGAAACTTCATTGTTCATTCACGCAATCTACAGCTGTATTTATTGGAACATTCGTAGAAAGTGAGATAACCAAGGAAATTAATTTACACTCATCTATAATATTTATCCCTTTTAATTTGTCAACTAATTGAAAATTATTTTTAATACAACTATTCGCCTTGGAATTGTCTTGAACAGTATGTTATGCAAATTATGTAACAGTATGTTATGCAAAATTATATAACTAATGCGTATAACGGACTGCCCATTGTTCGAGGAAACAATAATTCTGAGAGAACAATCCGGTTTGTGAATCTTTGACAATCATCCTCACCACATTATTTCTCATTTTTTCATCCACATCTTCAATTTACTATGGAAATAAGGGGATAAAATTGGATTTTTTGGGTACTATAATATTTATTAGTAATAATCGGTTTGTTTTTTTATTGTTATCGTAAGCCCACTTTTTTAGGGAGATTTTTAAATTTCCACTCAAATCATCCAATTGCACAAAAGAGAGGCACAATTTTTTCTTTAGTTGACAGAGCCTTTATACTTTTTGACTTTATATTTCATACGAAAAATTTAACACTTATTATTAACATTTTATTAGATAATGATTACTCATTGACATTTATTTTTGATACAATTAATCAACGTATAAGAAATTTACTTAAAAATAAACATATAGTACATAAAGATTTGATTCATAATATCTGTACGAATGAATCTGCATCTTGGCTTACGGTACCATTTATTCCTTTTCACACAGAGAAATTTAAATGGTTCAATAAAAACGTTCATCAGGGTATCATTTCATAATCCTAATAAAATGGGTAAATATACAGGGTGTCTGGAAATAATCGCCAAATATTTCATGGGCAGGTAGAGCAGACTAATCTGAGTCGAAAAGTCCTCTATCATTTTGTAAGTCCCCAATAGTTAATGAGATATTAATCTTTAAAGATAGTCGAATACGTATGTCCGTCTGGCCTATTACTGCGAAGTGTATACGCCTACTGATCGCTTGGCGCGCAGACAGTGGGGAGCGGGGATAGCCTGGCAAGTGCCAGCGTCGTCTAAGCTATGGAGGCTCGCGACGGTGTGCGCGGTGCGGGGCACGTATACACTTTACAGTAGTAGGCCGGGCGGGCGCGCGTATTCGGCTATTTTTAAGGATTAATATCTCGTTAACTATTGGGGAAATTTACAAAATGATAGAGGATTTTTCGACTCAGTTTAGTCCGCTCTACTTGCCCATAAAATATTTGGCGATTATTTCCAGACATCCTCTATAAAAGTGCAAAAGGATATTAGGTAAACAAGGGGGATTCTAATTCGGGAATTCCGTGGAAGGGTGAGGGACAGGGAGGTCCGCGGCGCGATGGGTCCGGGGGAAGAGGAGGGGAATAATGTCACAGTGAATGACGTCACGGGAATGGCGGTGTGGGGAGACAAGGATATCCCGGGTGCGGGAAACTACGTAACCGGAAATTACGTAGCGGGAAATTACGTAGAGAAGATGTGCAGAAACTTGTGTCCGGGATGAAGACATGGTGCGGGATTAAGAGCCACCGGACAATCCGCCACTATCGAGCGCGGTCCGCCGCCGGTCCCTTCCTCACCGCGTGATATACTCACCAAGCGTACTTACTATCTTTATATGCGTTGCTATCCTCTTCTCAAATACAGCTTAATTTCTTGCACGCAAAGATATTTATATATATATTGTATGTATCGTTTATAGCAATAATAATTTGAAATATTTTTTTCATATTCTTATGGAAATTCTTATTCTACTTAATAAGAGCGTGGTATCATCGAACGCGGTGATGCTGTCGGCATGTGATAAGAACACGATCGACGCGCGATGTTGTGCTCGTAATACGATACCGCTGTTGTTGGAGGAAGGATGGAAGAAAGCAAATAAATGTTGACAACGAAGTAATCTATATATGTATATTTATTTATTTATTTATTTATATGTATATGTATATGTTGTAACCGCACTCACGAGTGTGGCGCAACTTCGTTGCACGTTCGCAGCTAATTCTCTCTCGATTCAGTAGAATTCCCGTTTTTATAACGAATATTTGTCTGATCATAAAGGAAACGCGACAGGAAATGTATCTTTACGCGGCCATTTCTGAGGGCCACACAAGATCTCGAAACCGATAGTTGAACGCCAGACACGAGTGAACGTGCCACTCTTTATCGAAATTACTCGAGAGATTCCCGACGCGATTTTCTACAGAACTGCGAACGTCGATGGTTCTCGTAACCGGCAGCTCAGCCTCGGAAATGGCAGAGGGGGCTGTTCGCGGTCGAGGATAGAGAATCGTGTGGAGAAACAAATGAGCGACGGCAATAAACTACATAATAATTAATAACAATGAAAAATAACAAATATATTTGATCTTCGACTCTCGTTCGGGCTCGTTGACAAGACAGTGTGCGATCGAAACGCTTATCTGAGCCTCGCACATGCCCTGATACGCTCTACGCGGTGCATATTAATTACGCTAACCCTCGATGGCACGAGCTCACGTCTCGTAAGAATACTTTTCGCAAATCGTACGAACATTAGCTCGACGCTCTGATAGCCGAGATAGGAGACGGTTACGGTATCACTGCAAACACGACGTGACCTCGTGCCCATCCGCGGGGCTTCGAACCATTTTCCAAAATGTCGGAAATAGATAAAGAACATGCAGACACCACGATATGAAGTTCCGATACAATCAAGACAAATCGGTACTTAAAAGAAATGATTAGGATGTGGCTTAGGTGGATGCGGAGAATAACTCTCCCGAAAATTCTATAACGAGTCGGCGCGGGAGGCGACACGCTCAGACACAAATACCGCGAAAAATCAGACACACGACAATTCCATATGCCTCTCGCGCACAAAACCCGACGACACGACGCGCGCTTCCCGGACACGGAAATTGGCGACCTTACGATTGTGTGACGTTCGTCTCACCCCTAATCCTCAGGCCTTAGACTCGCTATCCGGCTTCTCTCGGTTCTGTGTCCTTGCTCCGTGCTATTCGCTCGCTCGCCACAGCACAAGTGCCGTGAGCTAATCCTTTCGGGAGCACGCAGTGATCGTTGTCACCACAAGGAGACTTTATCGTCTAATTGGTGCAGGGCCCTGCAGCTCCGCGAATCGCGCGAGCTTTGTCATTCACGCATCCTGCGTCCTAGAACGCCGAATTCGACTGGATCGCAGAGTTTCCTTCGGTCGCCTCGGAGACCCTCCCGGATCCTGGTTTTGCGGGAGACTCGCATCTTGGTGTCGGCGTCCAGTAATCAGTGCCTCCGCTCCGACCCTGGGTGCCGACCCAGGAGAGGGCCCTGCAAGCTCTGTCATGGAGTCTCTCGCCAATACTTGGGCGTAGAGTGGCCAGCCTCGACTGCTGTCTTCGCAGTCTCGCCGCCATGAGCCTATAATATGTGACGATAAAACATATTTCGAACCAAAGCAAAAATATCGAAATGCAGAGCGATATCACCTGTGTGCTACCTGTGCTGGGCGCCCTGGCCAATCTGTCTACCATCACTCTTCTTTCGACTCTCGGTCCTGGCCGTCTTCTCTCTTCATCTATGGTTCAGTGAGATGACGCAAAATTCATAAGATCGTAAGGGGGTCGCCAATTATCCTGTAAAACTCGCAGTACGATAAAACACGAAAGAATGACAAATCGATGTAGAAAATCGGCGGGAAAATAAATAAATAATAATTGTAATTTTTTACAAATAAAACGAAACAAATGCGAAATCGATGAAATAACGCCACAAGAATGCGCAGATACGTCCGCCTTCTAAAAAGTGGAAGGATCTAGAACGCCAGAGTTGCGCTGATCGGTCGGGTCTCCGACCCTTGTGACGGACGGAAAACGTCACAATGTGTATGTATATGTATAATTTTAAAAAATTTTTCTAATTATTGAGCGCCTCGTTGCTGCTGCTCCTGCTGTTGCAGCACAAATGACACATCGTCATTGGGATCTTTATCTCTCTTCGCCTGCCCAATCTTCTATTGACTTTTCTAAAATCTTCGGTGGTACTTCTAATCAAGCCTGATAGGGCGACATAACGCCTGATAGAATGACATAACATCATTTAAATGTGTAACGATGTCAGCGGCACCCTATCTGGAACAAGAGAATAAAAATATGAAAATGCAAATAAAAAAAGAGACAATGAGCTAATGGGAATTTGCGCTATTATTTTTTTGGCGAGAATAACAAATATTGTTCTGAAATTTTTCGCATCGTTTAAAATAACATGTATAAGATTGGTATTATATATATCAAATTGTTTTTCTCCACGTCTAGAAAAATCGGAATAAATATCCGGATGAAAATAAATATAAAATATAAATAAATGATAATGAATATATATACGAGGGCAAATCAATAAGTACCCGTTTCAAGACAGCCGACGTTGCAATTATCATCGCGTACTACCATCTTTCAAACGATGCTACAAAATTTCAGAGTGATTCATGCAATAGTCTTGATTTGATAGCAATTCGTAGTGAGCGTGTGATGTTTTCCGATACAATGGAAAAAGAGCAATATCGATCCGTGATTCGTTTCTTATTTTTGGATGGAAAAACGTGCGAAGAAATAAAAACGAAGTTGGATGCCGTTTATGGGAACTCTTCATTATCTACTATATGACAACCGTCAGATATTGGTTCAACGAATTCAAACGTGGTCGTTCGTCTGTTTTGATGAGGAGCGCCCAGGCCGCCCGGCAGACGTGGTTACTGAGGAAATCGTTGAAAAAATCCACGACATGATTCTCGCTGATCGCCGAACGAAAGTGCATGAAGTAGCAGAGGCCGTAGGTGTGTCGTACGGAACGGCATTCAATATTTTGCATGATAACTTGGGAATGAAAAAACTGTCGGCCCGATAGGTGCCGCGATTGCTCACGGTGGACAACAAGCGGATGCGGTTATCAATTTCAAAGCATGGTCGAATTACGCTACGAATTGCTGCCGCATCCACCGTACTCTCCAGATTTAACCCCCTGTGACTTCTTCTTGTTCCCAAATTTGAAAAAATGGCTCGATGGAAAGAAATTCACATCGAATGAGGAGGTCATCGAAACAGAGGCCTATTTTGCAGAGTTCGACAAATCGTATTTTTCTGAGGGATTAAAAACAATGGCAGAAGCGTTAGGAAAAGTGTATCCTCCTAAAAGGAGATTACGTTGAAAAATAAAAAAATTTTTGTGAAAAGCTTGCGTCTTCATTACTAACACGGATACTTATTGATTTGCCCTCGTATATATATATGAAACGATATAATCTATAATCTCATCAAGATGAGAAAATACTGATCTCGAGATTTAGTCTTGATAGAAATAACCGATAAAATATTCTCATCTCGCTCGAATCACTACTAATTATTGAATTAATAATGTAATACTTACGTTTTCCCTCAGCTCATTATCGTTGCAAATATCATAGCTTCTAATCCATCGGGCATTCGTTGATCAGCCTCCTATTGCAAATTGCACGCATTTTCAATTAAATCGTTGAACTTTTGCACTAATTGCAGTGTCTGTACATTGATATAATGCGTGCAACCGATTAAGTTGTTAATATTTGTCATTTTATTGATTGATCGATCGACTCTCGCACAGACTGATTGACGAATAAATTGACGAGTGACAGACTCGACAAGCAGACTAATTGACCGCGGGAGCTGTGCGAGATTTTATATAGTAAAGATATTCGTAAAAATATGATACCATTCCGAGAAAAGAACACTGCCTTGATCAAAATTTACATCTCAGCCGAAAAGTATATCACGTGAATGATCTCAAGAATAAACTTCAACATTTTTATCAGTTATAATTAAATCAATGCGCTATATCAGCAGGCAAAAGTACAACGCCCTTGTTAAAAGTTAATATCTCAGCCGAAAAATAAATCACGCGTTCGAATGATTTCACGAATAAACTTCAGCAGTTGCAATTGGATCATCAGTTATTAGATTGTTATAATCAATATATTAGTGGCAAAAAGTACTATGAATAAAGGCCTCGAATAAAAACGTATGCCTCAGCCAAAAGTATACGAGAAGACGTCGCACTCCAAAGATTCCACTTCAGCATTTTTTTCGCTTGCAACACTTCGCATTGAAGAGCAATTAAACGTATATCTATTGAACAGCTATTGGATATTTAACAGCTATCAGACTGATATTTAACAGAAATAAACAGCTATTAGACTGATATCAGACTGTTATAAATCCATTTTCAAATGTTATAACTCCATTTGCTATATATATATGTATATATATATATATATATATA
>JAANIC010000981.1:2768-37297 GCA_017607545.1 Acromyrmex charruanus | reverse complement strand
TATATATATATATATATATATACATATATATATAGCAAATGGAGTTATAACATTTGAAAATGGATTTATAACAGTCTGATATCAGTCTAATAGCTGTTTATTTCTGTTAAATAAATAATGTATATATATATATATACATTATTTATTTATTTATTTATTTACATGTCTACTAGTCAGGGTAACGGAAATAAAAACATATTAATGCAAGATAACATATATTTTATCAAAAAATCTTAAAATTCTTCCTGATATCGCGACCATCAGTTAAATATTTTAAATACACCTTGCAAAGTACAATTCTTTACATGTTTTCCACATTGTAAAGTATTACAATCATCCAGATTAGTTAAAGATTCCATGTTTTCGCAAATTGCATCCAAGGTTTCGACGTATATGTGTTCTCGATCATCGTCCAGAAGCAGCCACGTTCGTTTCTCACGTTCGTTTCTTTGACGTACATGATAGCATCATCTTCAAATACAGCTGCCCTGATCAGGCGTTTCATCTCGATATACGGAACCATTCCGTCCTCCCATCGCAATCCATGGTGATAAGCATTCAACCAGGAAGCGCAAGACTTGTCGGATCTTGTCAATAATTTCCATGGCACGAGACTCGTAAAAATGTAATGTGTGAGAACTCTTTCATCACCGCTTCTTCTTTGACGATAAATTTTTTATTAACGACGAATCCTTGCAGACGTTGGTGACCATGACGAGTAATTCTACAAGACTGTGCTTCACCCCGATTTTCCTTTCTTTAAAGTTCTAAATATTTGCTGACTTTGTAATTTACATAATCTTGCGCACTACGTTGGACAACGGACAGTACTCGATTACGCGATCGTGTATGATGAAGCAATAGGCGGTAGGCAAATTCTATGCGTACGTCCACAGTAGTGCTCTTGATGGATTCGTTTTGTAGCGAACAATCGATGACCGCAGAAGGCGGTCCTTCTTGTTTCGAAGCAGTTGATTCCATAATATGCTTTACGAAAACACGCATACAAATCAAATAGGACGGCGTATCTCTTTTTGCCAAAATCCAGATTTAAATCGTCGTATGGATAAAATTCTGAATTTAGATATACTTTCACGTTACTCAAATTACAATCGTCGAACACGCTTACATCTCGTGACATGATGATCTTTCGACCGATCTGCAGAGCAAAGATAACATATCGCAGCTTCTCAAGTTGAGTCGCCGTTTTGACAGCCCATGAATGCTTGGTTGTATTCTGTAACAGAGGATACGCGTAGATCTCACGAGCGAAAACTCATGCTCAGATAACGACCGCTTTCCAATGCTCGCAGCATTGATAATTTATTGATCTTGTTTAACGCAATGTGAGACATCCGCCACTTTGAATAATTCAATCTCAGGCTCTGTCACAGGATTTTCCCTCAAGCAATTGTAATAAAATTGCTCGTATCAAAATCAATTCGTGGCAAGCGTTGACGACTACGCGTTTGTAATCCTCGCAAAAGCCCAACAGCATGTTAAATGGCACGCAAAAATTAAAGTATCCTTCCTCTATGTCGGATCTAGAGATCCATCTTGCGTTCAGGGATTTATCACATCATTGATACATAATTCTTGGTTTATCACGTCATTAATACATAATTCTTGGTGGTACTGATAATTCCAATGTTTTGGTTGCGGTCAATCTCCACACCGTTGAGTTCATATCGAACTTCAAACATGAACGCCACGCAATTATTTCCAAGCGTGGTCGACATCTAATCGTTTTTTTTCTTCATCGTTAATCTTCCTTCGATGTAGAGAAAATTGTCGGCAACGTGTACAAATCCTGCTGCTGTATGGGTATCTCATCGCTATGTCCAAATGTAATGTTGGCATACAGATTGTACGTGTGAATCTCAATTTTGATGCGGTCGTCAAAGATCGGCTCACCGGTAATGTTCAGAATATCAACCATTTCGTACGATGAAACCCAATGACTTTAAGAATGCAACGTTGGACGCAGTGAATTTCTTTACAGGTCTTTCCAGTAAAAGGTCTCTCGTCTGTTTCAGCTGTTCGTTCAACATAAGCATCTCACGTTAGTACCGCCGTACATGCAATCTAACTGTGGTCTCTTCTCCGCGAAAATCAAGCAATCGACCGTCTTTTGGTCCACCACGCGAATCGTCAGATCCGTAATGTTCCGTACAACGATTGGAAGGTAAATGATTTGCGTCGACCTTTCCGATATCTTGTATTTTATATTTTCCCGGCGGAACGCTCGGCGAAAATTTGTGTATCGTGTGCACGCACCTGTTGTTGCTGTATGCACCCGCGGTCACGTTGCACTCGATATGTATGATATTTACGTTGATGATATTTATTGGCACGTCCGACTCGTGCCACTATCGCGGCTCCAACACGCGATTCGATGAAAATCCCAGCAGCGAGTCAATGTGAGATCTTGCAAAATTTACCCGAGGCGCATTTGATCTCACTTCTCATCATATTATTGTTGGCGCGAATAACCAGCTGGAACTCTTCATCTTCCTTGCCTTTCGCATTGTGAGAACGTCAAATTTCACGCTTCAGATACCGCTCTATATCACGCAGTTCGTACGATACCTTGGGAATGACAACTTCCTCGTTGCCATAGTAAAACTTGTTGTTTGTTGAATTTACATTGGTTAGAGTATAGTACGTTTCAAAGTTCGCCAGACCAAGCTCGTAACATCACCCAAATCTACCGCTAGAAAGTAGCTCACGACGAGGACGCTGCTCTTGCCGGTCAGCGTAAACATTAGCGACATGTTTCAAACGAGCACTGAGTTAAACAACGCAATGTCGGTCCTTAAATTGCTTGTCAACCGTTCGTAGAAACTATAGACAAGCTGCCCGCAATTGTTCTGACTGTAACGTTGATGAGGCGTGCGATTGTATTCGATTACACCGTTTGCCAGATACCGTTCAAGTTCCTTCGGCGCTCAAAGTTTGCCAAAACTGTCAAAGTACGCGATTCCCTCTTTTCGCATACGCTACCCAATGTCCCTCCCAATGTTCCTGCTACCAGGTCCCTCGGCATTGTCCAGATTTACGATACCACTCTCGTTTTGATGTAATCCTTCGATCGGTAATATACGCATAAAGATGTCTCTAAAATATGGAATGCGCATACAGTTTGCAAGTTGTTGCAATTGCACATCGGTAGTTACTCCCCTCGGTATTTTTAACATTTCATCGACGTTTTTTCTTTTCTATGCATGGTACCTTGTCCGCACTAGAGAGCAAGATAAAATAAATAAATGCCGCGGCGTCCATGGCGCAATTATGATGTTGTAGTTCTTCCAACGTCTCCTGATGCTGCGCCGCTTTGTTATTATTTACTGTCTTGGCAACTTTCGCCGCGCCACCGACTAATGACCCGAAAATGCCGAGCAGCAGTAGAACAGGCAGAACGCCGCCGCGTTTTGCTGTCGGAAGTATCCGCTTGCTCTTCTTCTTCCTTGTTTTCAAACCCATACCAATTTTCGTTTCGATCTTCATAGCTGCTCAAACTGCTGTGGCTGCCTCTCTCTCTCTCTCTCTCTCTCTCTCTCTCTCTCTCTCTCTCTCTCTCTGAGAGTCGAATCATTCGCATTTTCGCGCCTTCTCGGCGAGTATATTGACAGTCGCATATCGTTCATCCAGATCGTTATTGTGCGAATACGCTATGTCGTGCTCACGAAACGCAACATCCAATGAATTAATTCCTTGATCACTTCTAGCCAATCGCTTCTCCAATCGCGTTCCCGAACTGCAAAACTGATATCCGGGAATATGTATTTCGAAAAAAAAATTGTTTATCGCACGATTTAATAAGCCTCTCAACGGCATTTGCGGCAATTCGATCATAGGCGCTGGATCGTGCGTTTGATGACTCGGTAAATTGTAATGCTTTAGGCATTGACGATACCTCCGAATCTGCTCGTATATGTTCAGGTAATTTGTCCCACACAGATCTATGCAATTTTCTCGCAGCAGTACAATTTTCGATATGTATTCCAGTTCTTTTGAGGTTAAACTGTGCAGATCATCCGACACGACGAGAAACATATTTATTATTGATCGATTTCGCTTTACGCAGCTCTATAAATAGGCTCGCTCGCGATATCGCGTTTTCAATATTTTGTGGAAAGGGAAAATATGCGGTTCGTGCGTCAGTCACAGGCGATCAAAGTGACGAATCTTGACGGCAAAGTGCGAACCGATAAAGAGCAAGAATGGCGGCATGCTACCAGCATCTATACGTGCTGTCATCTGCGGACCGTCAAATTGCAGCAAGATGAATGTGTTGATAAACCTGTTGGAAAGTCTGCACGGTGTACGATTCGAGAACGTGTACATATAATCTCTGCAACCGAGATATCGAGCGATTTTGTTAGTACCAATCGAGAAAATCGGTTATTTTACATTCTTCAATAACAGCGACGTCATTCCGAGCAAGGCACTCCCGAATTCCATTTTTATCTTTGATGACGTGGCATGAGACAAGCAGAACACGATAAGAGAGCACTTTGCAATGGGACGTGCGGACGTCGACTGCTTCTATCTCTGTCAGACGTACACAAAGCTATCGAAGCACCTTATACGCGACAATGCAAATCTATTGATCCTGTTCAAACAGGATGGTACCAATCTGAAACGCATGTATAATGATCACGTGAATATCGATATGCTATGAGGATTTCTAGTAATTGATAAGGACATTGCGTTTACCGATGGGCGATGCAGAAAAGGATTTAATGACTTTACAATACCGTGATGTGATTAGTTGATACGTTGACATGGACAACAGCAAAGTGAAAAGATAGCTAAGAAGATTGCGAAAACGAGCGATTCGATTCGCAAAAAGTAAAGTTCCGCGCTCTGAAAACTGATAAAATAGAGGAGGATATCATGTTGAAAAGACACTTCAAACCTATTATCGACCCGCTGAAACAGATTGTTGAAAACACTTTGTTGAATCCTCCAAGGATCCTATTATTACTGAAACATTCTTTTCAGGAGAAGACGAGGAACCAAAACCCAAAAGAAAACGACTGAGTGTTTTATACGACAATCCTATACAGGCTTCCACGTGAAATCAATGTTGAGTCAATCGAAAACCACACTATTTACTTTGAACGAAATGTCTGAAATAATATAATCGCGCGATTTATTGTATGACTACACTTCCACTGTCGAAGAAATTTTCGAGATTACCGATAAACCGCTCATAATATTTATTCAATACCTGCTTCAAACATCTGAGGGGCAAGAAAAACTGCATGCTAATTATGATCCGTTGTAACAGAAATATCTGAAAACAGATATCCTGAACGGTAAGAAATCCGACAACATAAACGTTGTGTATGGAGTTTATTTCAGGAACGATGTTTCGTGACAAACGTATCACCTTGCATAAAAACGACGATATAATTATAGATATGGAAAAAGATACGATGGAACACCGGGTTTATACGAGTTAATTTTTATGAAATTTCCCAACGAAAGTATCTGTACATATGATGACGTACAGACCTACAGGAACATTCTGCTGACGACAAATGCTCACCGGCGTGGTCATAACCTGAGTAATGGGTAGTAAGGGGTACAAGTATAAGAATATAATAGCGCCATTAGTGTTGGGTAAAAAAGTTTTTTAAAAAATAGAGAAATAGTCTAAATTTACAAACTAATACTGAAAGTCTCCACAAGGCATATATATCTATTGTAAAATTTAATTCTTCGATACTGACAGTCCGT
This sequence comes from Acromyrmex charruanus, assembly GCA_017607545.1. Lineage (NCBI taxonomy): Eukaryota > Metazoa > Arthropoda > Insecta > Hymenoptera > Formicidae > Acromyrmex > Acromyrmex charruanus. The sequence continues at coordinate 31,549 of JAANIC010000981.1, read as the reverse complement.
CTCCTCTTTCAGTTCGTGTTGATCCGTATCAGCGAGTGTACATTATAATCGACATTGTACACACAATGTTCGTTTTACATATCTGCGATCTATTAGACTTACTGCTATACATTACATATGGCTCAATTTTATCATGAAACTTGATACTATACTAGTTCTTTTTATTTGGATTTTAATTGATTTTTATACTTATATCGACGAACTTGTTCAAATAATTTACACGTGGCGTTTGGTGAGTTTTTCAGTTATTAGAATTCCGTTATATTACTTTATTTAATGTGTTTTATTATTTCGTAAGAAAACTTTTTTATCTTATTTATTGATTAGATCTTTTTCCAAGAGATATTTGACTATCCAATCGTATGCGAACAATGTTGAGTTCTACATGAAGACTCACTTGAGCTGATATTGTTAGGAATATGCATGTATTTTCGATAATTAATTTTGTACATCGATCTTTTCGATAAACTAATGTCCGAAAGGGGCTCAATCCGAAATTTGTAATGTTTATGATGCCTGCTTAATTTTCTAATATTTTATATTTATATTTAAACTGTTTTCTTTAATTTTATTTTTTTTTATTTGTATTTTATTCTATCTAATTGTGTTAAATTTTCAATGTATTTGATTCTAGTAACTTAGCAAGATTCCAACTAAAGGTGATGTCGGAGAAAAAATGCGAACTGAAAAGTTAATACAGTGCTCGCAAAGATTTGCACATTTCGGGCCGATTCCGGTGCGTTACCCCTACTACCGCTTCAGGCTCGGCGGCTATGCCGCCGGGCGCTCAGGTGACGCTCTGGTTCAGGAATGTCTCTGTAGATTAAACGTATTTTACGTTATTAAAGAATATTTTCCTTGCAAAATAATTTTTATGTTCTTAAAAAAGTCAAATACTAAATTTTCTTGAACATTTTGTCAATAACTGACACAATAATTGTTATAAATTTACCTCGAGAAGTTTCTATAACAGACTTGCGAAGATTGAAGTCAGGAAATACGTGAATCTGGAAATTCCGTGTTTTCCATAGTCCGAAGTCTTATAAAGTCTCAAGTAACGAGAATTCTATATCATAATAACTATTTTCTTATATAAGCGAATATAATTTTATCATTTTAATCAAAATGATATTAGGGGTAACTTTGCTTCCGCCGGTTTCCTATTATATATATGGCTTTAGCGATAAGTGGTGGTCGAAATAAATAGATCATAGACGTCATACAATAAACTTGGGCATCTGTCAACATAAATAGAAACATTAGTCGATTTGTGTCTGCATCATAAAGTTATTCTCGATTGAAAATGTCAGTTTACGGGCCAAATTCTCGTCATTTGCGGGAGGTTTTAATTTTCTGCTTCAATATGAAGAAATCTGCTGAGGCTCATCGAATGCTCTCAAATACTTATGGTGAGGCCGCTATTAGTGAAAGAACATGTCTTGAGTGGTTTCAACGCTTCAAGAACGGTCGAAGATCGGCATAGCGGTGGAAGAGAGAAGGTTTTCGAAGATGCAGAATTGGAGGGCATTACTTGATCAAGACTCGTGACAAAATCAAGAAGAATTGGCACGATCATTGGGAGTGACTCAACAAGTCATTTCAAAACGCCTCAAAGTCATGGGAATGATTCAGAAGCAAGAAAATTGGGTGCCGTACGAGTTGAAACCGAGAGATCTTGAACGGCGTTTGTTTGCTTGTGAACAGCTGCTTGACAGGCAAAGACGGAAGGGATTTCTGCATCGCATTGTGACTGGGGACGAAAATGGGTTCATTACGATAACTCCAAGCGCAGAAAATCATGGGGAGTTCTCGGCCATGCTTCCACATCGACGGCCAAACCGAATATTCACGGCTCCAAGGTCATGCTCTATATTTGGTGGAACCAGCTCGGCGTAGTGTATTATGAGTTGTTAAAACCAACTGAAACAATCACAGGCGATCAGTATCGAAAGTGGTCAAGACATACTTGGAAACGTTGAAATGGGAAGTCCTATCCCACCCGCCGTATTCTCCAGACGTTGCTCCCTTTGACTATCACTTGTTTCGATCAATGGCACTTGGCTGACCAGCACTTCCGGTCTTATGAAGAAGTAAAAAATTGGATTAATTCGTGGATCGCCTCAAAAGATGACCAGTTTTTCGACGCGGGATTCGTACGCTGCCCGAAAGATGGGAGAAAGTAGTGGCCAGTATGGACAATACTTTGAATCATAAATGTATAACCAGTTTTTTACAATAAAGCCTCGAATTTAGGAAAAAAAACGGCGGAAGCAAAGTTGTACACCTAATATATATAATATTTTTTTAATATTAATACTCCGGTGAAAAAGTTTCGCTGAAATTATTCCATGTTTTAGAACATTTCAGCGAAATTGCTGAAAATTTGCTAAAACTTCACTGAAAGTGAATTTTTTAGTTAACATATATACTGAAAAATCACTGAAATCTAAAATTTTTCTGAAATTCATGCTGCAATTTGTCTGAAAATTTTGCTGAAATTTTTCTGAAATTTTGTCGAAAATGAATTTTTCAGCTAAAAATCGCTGAAATTAAACTGAAATTTTTTTGAAAGGCTGAAATTTTGTTGAAAAGTGTTCCAAAACGTGGAATAGTTTCAGCAATTTTTCATCAGGATAATTTTATGTTGTATTTTTCACATTTTTCCACCAGGATAATTTTATATTGTAATGATTTATTTCTTTGTAATAGTTTTATCTAATCAAATTTTATGTACAATTATATATATATATTTATCATTTCTTCAAAGTTATTATTTATGACAAATTATTGTTAGTATTAATATTGTTAATAGTTTAAAAAAATGTACATATATATATATATATACAATACAATTATAAAGAACGGAAAGATCAATGAAATGGTCTATGAAATAGGAATTAAGCGCATACATCGCGATCTATTGTGATTGTTCCGGTTGTTCGTGTATATATATTTTTTTTTAAACTATTAACAATACTAATAATAATTTGTCATAAATAATAACTTTGAAGAAATGATAAATATATATAATTGTACATAAAATTTACATATAAAACTTACAGATAAAACTACATAGATAACTACAAAGAACTATTACAATATAGAATTATCCTGGTGGAAAAATGTTGCTGAAATTATTCCACGTTTTGGAACACTTTTCAAAATTTCAGCATTTCAAAAAAATTTCAGCGATTTTTAATTGAAAAATTCATTTTCGACAAAAAAAATTTCAAAAAAATTTCAGCAAAATTTTCAGACAAATTTCAAAAGAATTTCAGAGAAACTTCAGTTGGATTTCAGTGATTTTTCAGTATATATGTTAACTAAAAAATATTTATTTTCAATGAAGTTTCAGCAAATTTTCAGCAATTTCACTGAAATGTTCCAAAACGTGGAATAAATTCAGCGAAATTTTTTCACTATTAAGAAAATATTATATATATTATTCAGGACAATTATAAATATTATATAATATTATTGTAGGACGTCCACACAACATTCTTGGGACATTCTTTAGACGTCCAACATATAGTGACATAAATGGGACATATTTCGGACGTCACAGGACGTCAGATTATTGCTTGGGTAGTGCCAGCCTATAACCTAGCATACTTTTAGCGATTGTAAATGTCTGTCATCCGGCATCATTGGATTTCGAGTGTCTCTTTTACATTTAAAATTTTTGCTCGTTTCGTCACTGCAAGGTGCGCGTTTGACTAGTCTGCATTCTTTTGTTATTTTGTTAAATGTCATAAGAAAGATACCTACTATTTCAGTAGTATCGTGGCCACCATTTATTTATTTATGATATGCATCTGATTTAGTTACTAAAACAAATAGCCAAATAGCCTTAGGTAATATATTTAATTTTATTCGATGTATTTAATTTTGTTTTTTAATATTATCTTAAGACTTTTATATTATAATGTATCAGTAATTTATATCTAGACAATTGCTGCATGCGTACCATAACTTATTTTTCATTATAATTTTTATTTAACACTTTTGTACGCAAATAATCATTGAAAATTGTAACTTGAGGCTTCGGACATTTATTATTACACGTTTAGCCTTTTACTAATAACAAATTAATTTATTATAAGTTTTCTCGTAACATGCTGCAAACGGTACGATTTAGATGAGCAGTATGCATTCGGCAACTCTCCCCTAATTATTTTTAATATTAAAATCTAGAAAGAAATTTCATACATTTTAGATCATATATTAATAATATGTATTATTAGCTCCATGCTATGGAGCAAATAACATGATATTCGATATCAAATAATATTAAATATTAAATTTTTCATTTTTAATTATTATAAAATGGTGTACTTCCGTATTTCATTTTTTTAATATTCGTTATTATTAACGAATATCGTATGTATTCATGTTATGTATATTATAATTTTGGTTAATAAATACGAGGGTAAGTCGATAAGTTTTTAGAAAAACATAGTAAAACACATTTTTCTGATCGATTCACTTTTATAATCTCCTTTCAGCTCGATCCAACGATTCTCCAACTTTTTCAAGCTGTATTATTTCCGAATAATATGATTTGTCCAACTCTTCAAAATAAGCCTCTGTTTCGGCGATACGCTGCTCTCTGATGGTGAATCTCTTTCCTCCGAACCATTTCTTCAGGTTGGGAAATAGTCGCAGAGGTCTAAATTGACGAATATGCTGGATGGGGAAGCAATTCGTAGCGGAATTCGTTGAATTTGGCCATCAGTGCCGTATGAACCCGTGCATTGTCTTGATAGAAGAGCACTTTCTTCTTCGCCAAATGGGGACGTTTTTTCTTTAAAATGTTGTTGAAACGGTTCAATAATGTTTCGTCCACAGTAATGAATCGACGCAGAAATTCATTTGGATTACGTTGAAACATCTCCAAACATTGTTTTGAAATCGTCACACGGTCGCTTATGGTCCACAGTGAGCAAACGCGGCACCCATTTTACTGATAGCTTTTTCATATCCAATTGTTCGTGCAAAATTGAAATAACTATGATATGCCTGTGGCCTCAATAAGCTCGTGCACTTTCACTCATCGATCAGTCAAAACAATATCGTGAACTTTATAAATGATTTCTGGCGTAGCAGCCTCAATTGGACGTTTCGAACGAGGTACATCACGTGGATGTACAACCACGTTTAAATTCATTCCCACAGTCGCAAACGTTAGTGCAGATGTGCTATGAACGTTATCCAACTCGGCTTTGATTTCTTTCGGCGTTAAATCTTTCATATGTAGATGTTTGATCACTGCACGAAACTCGTTTTTTTCCATTTTGCAAAAAATACAAAGGTTGTTCGCTTTAACCGTCTACAAAAATGAAACCACGCGATGAATTCCGCTCAAAATTTGACAGTAATCAAATGAAAGATGTTATTTGTCAAAAAGTAATGGGACATGACATTGCGAGTGCCCTCTGACAGATTTTTTAAGAACTTATTGGCTTGCCCTTGTATGTTGTAATATTACACGGAAAAAAAAATTTTACTGACTACAGCTAATTCTGAAATTGCATTAGTTACTATAGCTATGAAATTTGTTAATACATACAAAGGATTTGCTGCTATAGCTATAATAATATAAGGACATGATAGCAAAGTGTGTATGTCTGTTACAGATCAATTTATTTAGCAGCATGAAGTTACAGAACAACTTTTAGGATTTTATATTGGTTTTTTATTTCAAATGTTCTCCGGAAAAAGAATTTCGTACTTACTTAGTAGCGTCCAAGTTGAATTACACATTTAACTTTTCATAATATAAATACTTACTTATACGTAATATAAATATTTACTTTCGTAAATATAAATATTATAAGATGTGCAATACAATAATAACTCTTTTATAAACATTTTTTCTAAACGAGTTTACGTAATTTTTACTGCAATATTTAAAGTCAAATTTAATAAATAATTTCAATGTTTTCTTCTATTACATTTTGAGATAATTTAGATTTAGTCTGTTAAGTATTACATTTTTTTTTAAATTATACATACGTAATAAAATTAAAATAGTAGTTTACTTGAAAAATATTCAAAATGCCTAGAAAAGTTACTGTAAAGGCTGAAGTTATGTTAGACGCTCTAAAGAAATGCGAGTTTTTTTATCAAAATCAACAATTATAGAGCTGTTCAGATAAAATATGAGAAGAAGCATGTAAATCAATTTCTATTAAATTATTGCCTAATACATTAAATTTTTATGTTAGAAATAATAAATAAAAGTTGAAAGAAGATTTAAAGAAATATTTCAATATTCCCGAAAAAAAAGAAGAAAAAAGAGTATCACTAGATAGTGTTAATACTTCTAATCAAAGTAATAATAGTCAGGAATTCCAATCATACAATGTTTCAGAAAATGCAAATGCAAAATTACCAAAATTGTGATTTAATTTAGAATTATCTAATGAGCAATGGAAATCTATAATATTTATCCTATTTCAAAAATATAAAAAAAAGGAACTAGTGGTAAAAGATATAGAGTATTTAAAACTGGGTGGACTAATATAATTTTTAAAGAATTTTTTTAAAAAGTAAACTACCATGTGCTTATGTATTTTAATATAGCAAAGTATTTGAATCTACAAAAGCAGAAACATACTTAAAAATACAAAGAAGGTCAATACGTGATTAGATTTTAAAATAGCAAATAATATAAAGGCATATACCACAACGCAAGATGTTCGAAGTTACAATTTTATATTTCAATAGATACAATAAACATTAACAATACAATAAACGTTTCGGCTTCAAATTAGGCCATCTTCAGTATTACAAAGTTTCTTCCTCTAACTTACACATATATATTTGCGAAAACCGTGTTAGAGTTGTATGAATCACATTAAACCTTATACAACAAGAACATTCGTTACACGTAGATATTTTTCTTTTCTGGAGAATTATCATTAAAAGAAGTTAGCAGTTGTGTAATCATATGCTCAAGAGAGAAATGTCTAATATACTGATCCATTCAATTCCCATGGATAATTTTTAGTTATTGAACAAAAAATTTTTTTATTAGAATAAAATGAGAAATATAATATCTATGTACAGAGAACATCCATGAGTACTATCCATGAGTACTATCAAGACCTGGCTACTCTACTGTAATAATGCGAATAGTGAAGATGTTATGTTCAACTCTCATGATTGTCGGCTTATAAATAGTTTTGTAGACACATTGATGGAGGGAGTAACTCGTGATTTATGGGGAAAATATGTTAAGCAATGGAAAGTATGATTCTGGCAATTACTCCGTATTATTTTGTTTGTTTATTGCATTAGTCTGTTTTTTTATGTATATCATTTCAGACGTGAGTCTATTTTAAAAACATGGTTCTTTATCCAATACTTTAATCTTCTCCCAGTTTAATTTATGTTCATATTCTAACTGATGATCTGAGATTACCGAGCGAGTGTCTTTTGCTTTCCTGATATTAGTCTTATGTTCTTTAATGCTTGTTTTAATTTTCCTTTTGGCCAATATATGACGCGTCACAACTATTTTAAATATGTTATTAGAGTCATTAATGTTAGTAGTCGTATCTGCATATAAATTGTTTTTTCTCGATAATGTTTTGTTTTTATTATTAATTATGGAGAAAATTATGTCCAAAGGATATCCATTAGAGAATAAAGTATTAGTCATAGATTCAATGTTTTTATTGTGACATTCTGGATGTGCAAGAAAAAGAATTCTATCTAACTGACTAATTATCACTCCTGTTTTATGTTTTATCGGGTGGTTAGATTTGTAGTTTAAATAACGTCCAGAATTCCTAGGTTTCTTGTAATTGTCAAATTTGATCTGATCTTCTTTTATTATCAAATTTATATCGAGAAAATTAACAGAACCATCATCATTATGCTCAACAGTGAATTTCAATCTATTGTGATAAGAGTTGAAACTATCTAATGTTTCATAAATTTGATTGTTTGGAATTGCTAATAAAATGTCGACCACGTATCGATAATAAACAAGAATATTAATGCTCATATTGGAAAGAACGTTGTTTTCAAGATCGTGAATTGAAGATTTGCCAAGACAGATGACAATGGAGACTCCATGGACATGCCAAAGATTTGTTTGAAATATTAGTTGTCAAATTTGAAGAAGTCTCTAATGGATATCCTTTGGACATAATTTTCTCCACAATTAATAATAAAATCAAAATGTTATCGAGAAAAAACAATTTATATGCAGATACGACTATTAACTAAAAAATTGTACGTGACCTACGTGACTTAGGTGCATTGGAACACCTGCTTTATAGCATTGACCCAAGATTTGCTTATCCATATTCAAAGGGTTTTTTTAGTTGATTCAATCGAAATTCAATCTGTCCCTGGATATCTGATATTTTTTTGAAAAGAATCCTTAGCATTGCCTCTCGATCAAAAGTATATGAAAAAGTACAACATCCGAAAGGCACAACGAAAAACGTAAACATTTTTTGCAAGATATCATTTACAGAAAAAATAATTCCATGTTAAAATTATATATCTCAGTCAAAAAACTAATTTTCAATAGTATAAGACACATGGTGAAGCATGACACGAACTTTCTCATTCGCTATCTTGAATACTTATTGAATCGTACTACTGAATAGCTATTATATTATTAATTGATTCTTACTGGGAAAGAGGACAGAAATTAAAATGTTTAAAAAAATATCTATTATTAATAGGTCTATCTATTATATCTATTATAATATTATAATTATAATATTAATTAAAAATATCTATTATTAATTATAATATTAAAAAAAAAATCTCACATTTTATTTTTTTCAAATTGATGCAATTCTTTTTGACATTGCGACCACCAATTGTATATTTTAAATTCATTAAACATTCTGTAACGCACAATTCTTAGCATGTTTTCCGCATCGCATAGTATTAGTAATATCTAGATTATTCAAAAAAATTTCTATCTTCGTAATCAACATCCAAGGTTTCAATGATCATGTCATCATTATCAAGTATATCAGCCAATCATTCATGTTTTTGACATTCTTTAACGTATATGAGAGCCTTATTGTCGTCATTCTCATCCGCACCGATTATAGCCATTATAATTAGACGTTTCGCCATGTTGTACGGGATCATTCCGTCTTCCTATTGCAATCCATGGTGATAAGCACTCAACCAAAAAGCACAAGACTTTTCGGATCTTGTCAAGATATTTCATGGCATGGGGCATGTAAAAATGTAATGAGAAAGAATGGCTCCTTTTCTCAGCATCGCTACTTCACAACAAACCTTTTTCACAACAAACCTCCTTCCAACGACAATCCTTGATCCACAAACGTTGGTATGACCATAGCGAACGACTTTTTGAGACTGTGCTCAATCAGGAAAAAATCTTGATTTTTATCCCTTATATTGAAAAGAGAGAGGAGAGTATTACTCTTTCACGAAAACGATAATTTACGTAATCTTACGTACTACGTTGGACATTGAACTGTATTCGATCATGCGGTCATGTATGATGAGACAATAGGCGGTTGTATTCGCGGGTACATTCTCTTTGAATTCAAATTCTAATCATACATCCACAGTGCCACTCTTGACGGACTCATTTTGTTATGAGCAGTCAATAGAACAGTTACTAGAGTAAAATCTCTCAAAAAGGAGTTTAATTGGAATGACGGTTCATTTCTTTCACGAGGGATTTGATAGTAAGACGTACGGAAACATAAATACATATCATTCAAAATACCGGCTCTGCGTTTGTCAAAGTCTAGATTTAGATCATCGTACGGATAAAATTCAGAATTTAGATAAAGTTTCACATTAATTAATTTACAGATGTCGAAGTAAATTTTACGTGCTGTCATGATATTTTTTTTATCAATCTGTAGATCAAATATAACATATCATGATTTTTCCAGCTGAGTCGCAGTCTTGATGACCCAGGAATGCTTCGTCGTATTCGGCAATAGGGGGTACTCGTACAGCTCCCAAAAACAGAAACTCATACTTAAATATCGTCCATTTTCCAAGGCTCGTAGCATGGATACGTACAGCTCCCAAAAACAGAAACTCATACTTAAATATCGTTCACTTTCCAAGGCTCGTAGCATGGATAGTTTATTAACTTTATTCAATGCAACGCCATTGTACTTTGGATAATTCAAATGTCGGCTCTATCGCTGAATCTTCCACTATTGTAATTGTTACCATTGCGCGCTCGAATCAAAATCAATTTATGACGAGCGTTAATTATCACACGTTTGCAATCTTCGCCAAACAACATGCTGCGGTACGCAAAAATTAAAGTATCCATCGTCTATCATTAGACTTTTCGCAATATCACTCGAGAAATCCCGCATTATGCAAGTTATGTGCAATTTCATTAGAAAAGGTTGCATAACTCTAGGATTAGTCATTTCAACGTTTCTGCTAGGGTCGATCTCCATGAGTTCATATCGAATTTCATTAAATATGAATGTCACGCAATTACATCCAAGCTTTGGTCAATTTTATACATTTTCTTCTTTTGAAGTCAATCTACCTTCGACGTAGAGAATGCTTTCACATAGTAACGTGTATAAATCCTGCTGTTGTATGAGTATCCTTATCTCGCCGCTATGTCCAAACATCGTGTTAACATACGGATTGTACGTGTGAACCTCGAACTTGATCATCAAGATCGATTCGCCTCCAATATTCAAGATAACAGCCATCTCAGATATTTCTTACGACAAAGCCCAATGATTGTAAAAATTTAACGTTCGACGCAGTGAGTTTTTTTCTACTGAACGATCGAATGTTTTTGATCGCTGTCGTCTGGTCAAAAATATGTCTCTAGTCTGTTTTGCCTGCTCGTTCGAAACAATCATCTCACGTTATTGTTGTCGTATCACTTTATCGATGTCGTCTCCGTATATGCAATCTAACGGTGATCTCCTCTCCGCGAAAATCGGCCGTCTTGATCCACAATGCGAAGCATCAGATTCGTAATGCTCCGTACGATGATCGGAAGGTAAATGATCTGTGTAGGTCTTTCCGATATCTTATATCCTGGCGGCACGCTCCGCCAGGTGTAACTCGTGTATCGCGTGCACTTGTCATTGCTGTATGCACTCGCAGTCACGTTGCATTTAATGCAAATGATGTTTACATTGATGATATTTATTGATTCATGCCACTGTTGTGGTTCCAACATTCGATTCGATGAAAATCCTAAGTGATCCAATGTTGTGAGGTTTGATGAAATTTACTCGATAAGCGCATTTGATCTCGCTCTTCATTGTATTGTTATTAGCGCGGATAGTCAATGGATACTCTTCATCCTCTTTGCGAAGCGTTTTCTCTCTCGCAGTATTGTTGGGACGAGATTGTAAAATTGCACGTTTAGGTATTCGTTTCACGTATTTCATACGGTCCTTCCGAAATGATAATTACCTTGTCGTCTTCATCAAAGTAAAATTTATTATTCAATAAATTTACATTAGATATCGTATAGTAAGTTTCAGAGTCTGTCAGACTCATAATCGCCATCGCTCAAATCTACGGCCGGAAAGTAGCAGGCCGCGAGGACGCTACTCTTATCGGTAAGCGTAAATGTTAGTGACATGTTTAAATGAATACTGAGTTGAAAAAGTGCTATAACGTTACTTTTGACTCCTTTTGCCTTCTTCGTATCTTTCTTTCCATCGACGCACAAAGCGTACATTTTTGCTCTAAGCCTGACGAATTCGGTCATGATCGTGCCGTTGTTTTCATCTTTCATTAAGTCCGGAACTTTTTTATTAGCTAGCGGAATACAATATGCATTATCGACCGCATAATCGCTAGTCGAATCGATTGATATCACGTTTCATAATATCGTAGATGTTGTCGCACTCGATGTAGTGAATGAGACTATCCGTCAGTGTACATAACTTTACAATTTTCGCGAAACAGTGGTATATTTCACTCGCGGTGAAATTCGTACAAACATGTCTTGGATATATCGAGAATACACATATCCACGTATATCGGTTTGAATTTCACCTCGAGTTTACGCATTTCTGTCGCGACTAGATTCTCGGAAAAAACGCTTCTACTCGTTGTTGGCAAGAGTTCTAAAATTCGTATTGAGTTTGATGTATTCGCGAAGTCATGGAGATTGTGCGAATTATAATATAATAAATTTTACGCGGTAAATTTTTGCGATTTTGATGAATACATTGTTGTAGATTACGATAATGCATTACGTAATGCTTCTTATCATACAACGTAGCGAGGAGCTTCTTCTCTCACTTGTCGGGTGATTTCTCGCGCGTCGGACAAAATAGTAGGTCTGTGTGAGCGTCGTGAAGATGTTGCGGATACTCTAAGTCTACTTCGAGAACGTAACCCGTAGGTGAATCTGTCGCGACGGTCGTAACATCAAAATTTTCTACATCATCGACCCATCGAAAATCAGCGTATGGTAATAGTTGACATATTGCCCAACCGTACAGATTGTTAACGTCAAAGTATATAAGGAACGTCGATGGATCGTACGACTGCATGTACTTATTGTTAGCATATCTGTTTGAACATTGGCTCAGACCTCCGCGTTCGATGAACATGACCATGTCGATGTCCGTAAGAAGTTCGAATTTTTATATGTATGTTTACGTGTATGTTTTAACATCGCATCCCATGTAAAACCTGGTAGTGTATAGTAATACGCGGGATCGAGTCTATAACTCGCGATGCAATTGTTACAGAAATTTTCAAAAACGTCGGCTAACAACAAAATCTGTCTTTAAATATAGATCGGTATATTCACCGAGTGTTCAAATGGTGAACCGCTGCCACACGTTGACGGCGTGCGCGTAATCGCTCTCGGATACGGTTTTACCAGTTAGCTATAAAATAATTCGTGCGATGGTAACTCGGTTTCCTCTAACTTTTCGATGCAGTCAATGTACTCGTACGGAAATATGCCTTTGCGTGTAAGAAGATCGAAATCCTTCGCGCTGAGGTTGAAAAATTCTGACCGTGTAATTTCCAATTTATCTTTATCGAAATACGACGCCAATTTTTGTAAACTGACACTGAGAAATTTATAAGAATCAATAAAACGTAAATTTATACATTTTTTTCTTATTATTAGGTTGGTGCGTATGAAATGTCGGATTTTTAAGTGAATATATAAAACTGCATATCTTTTTTCAAAAGCTGTTTATTTAATCAAAATATGCTCCATTTGTTTCAATACACTTTTCCCAACGAGATTTTAATGCATAGATGCCTGTCTTAAAGAAATTCTGAACTTTAGAATCAATAAACTCTGATATGGAATTTTTCAGACTGTCTTCATTTTCATACTGTTTAGCCCGTAAAAACTGTTCTAAATGTTTAAAAAAATGAAAGTCGGTTGGCGAAAGATCCGGTGAATAAGCTGGATGCTGCAAAATTTCATATTTTAATTCATTTAATTTCGCAATTGTTTTGTACGACGTATGCGGCCGAGCGTTGTCGTAGAGAAGTATTGGGCCATGCCGATTAACAAGTGATGGGCGTATAATTTTCAATTTTTCATGCATTTCATCAATGTACTGGCAGTACTTTTCGGCTGTAATTGTCTCGCCAGTTCGAAGGAATGAGTAATGAATTACTCCAGTCACATTCCACCAAACTGTTATTAAAATTTTCCGTGGATGAAGTGATGGCCTTGGAGTATGAGCACAAGCCTCATTCCTATCAAGCCACCGAGCACACCTTTTCCTATTGTCGTAAAGAACCCATTTTTCATCACAAGTAATAATCCGAAAAATGGCTCTCGATGAAATCGGATTAGTAATGATGAGCATACGTTCAATCGATCCAGCTTATTTCATTCGGTTAGTTCGTGCGGTACCCATTTATCCATTTTTTTCACCTTGCCAATTTTAGAAAGGTGTCGCAATATCGTTGTATGGTCAACTTTCATTCCGGTAGCAAGTTCCCTTGTAGATACAGTTGGATTCGTTTCCATCAATGCTTTCAGAGTATCATTTTTCACAGACGTTTTGGGTCTTCCACGCGATTCATTTTGTAGGGAAAAATCACCAGACCGAAATTTTTCAAACCAACACTACACTTTTCGATCGTTAACAGTATTCTCCCCAAATGGTTGGTTTATATTGCGTGCAGCTTTTGCAGCATTATTACCAAGTTTATATTCATATAAAAAAATTACATGAATATCGATTGAATTCATATCCTTACGAAATTCAAAACAAATAACAAAATGGAACACTTTTGAGAAAATCTTTGTTGAAATGTGACTCTGACAATGGACAATACGACTATAAACGAGATTATGCCAAAAACAAAAGCATAACGAAAACAGGGAGACAAACGTTCATATGTAAAGAAAATCCGACATTTCATATGCACCAACCTAATATTTGCAGTGTCGTCGACACTGTTTTATGAAGAAAATATATTTTTCTTTTGTTATAGGAAGTATATCTATTTGTCTTTTATATACGATAGTTATATCCTGACAATAAAATGCGCGTCGTATCCCGATAAATTATAAAAAACTATGGGGATGCTGCAATATGAATCTCTGAAATTCAAGTTGCAATTTGAATGCGCGGGACCTCTGTATCGCCCGGTCAAGTGGCAATGATCGCGTACCCGCATGTCATCCGGTGCAAACGGTTTTTCACGTGGCAGTGCGTAGAGTTGTTAAAATTTATCATATTATCTTACGTAAAATCTGCCATGGGAACGTTAGTGGACAAGATAGTTATCTTGATTTTATACGCTAAATTTTTATGTTCCTCGGTGAACCACTCGACAGAATCGTTACCGCGACGAAACTTATATATACGCAACGAATCATCGTACGAGCAGCGGACATAATATGCTAAACTAAATACCCGATGATGCTGGTACATATAGTTGAACGTTTCGATATCTCTCTCCGTCTTTTCCAGGATGCAAGTCGACGTAGACTATGAACGGGATACGTTCCTTCCTGATGTAGTTGCCGAAGCTCAACGACTTGTCGTTTTCGCTCGGTAAACTGATGACACAGTCATTTAGTTTTTCGCAGTCTATTGCGTGGATTTCCAGTTTTGGAATTCGAGCTACAATAGTGTAAACATCTGGAAAAAAAACGTATAATTTATTATTTTCTCAAAGAACTTTTTTTATTATAAAAAATTTTTACTTATATATATACATACCGATCGCAAAAGTACTTCTTGCGCTCTTTTTTGCGTGAGTTGCGAGCTCACAAGGCGGGACAAATCCTTAATTCATGCAAAATGCTCCGCGTTATTGTTCTGGGGATCCTGCACGTAAAGCAAATTAAAATGCTTGTCCCTCTTCGTATCGGTGAGCCGTAAAGGAAGAATCATCATTTCTTTTTGCTTCTCGAAGCCGTACACGTTGATGAAGATGTCGTTGAGATTTTCAAATTTTTTAATTTGACTCGTCATTGCAAATTGGATGTCTTTAAGATTTAATACTGTCGTATAATGTGAATATGATAACTCTCGATTTATATTACTTTGAGTCGGATGTAGAGCGGCTACCACCGACCAGGCAAAACACGCATTGTCTAAAGATTGCACGTTGATTACCGCTTTCTTTATTTTAATTTCCCTCGGTAACTCAATATGGCATCCCGAATGCAATAGATTGTACTTGTTTATGTTAATAGTCAAATTAGGATACGCGACAGCGTCCACCCGCTCCTGATCGCGCTCCTAAAATTTCTCGAGCGATGCTAAGATGGGCTCGACAATGCGCGACGCGTACCATTCTTGTAAATCGGACGAATTAAAGAGTTCATACTAGTTTTTCATACTGACACTTTTATTTGCATGTTTATCATCTGATATAAATTATCATTAAACACAGTGTTTACTTTAATATTGTTATGTCTCTGCATAACAATTTACACACGCTCAAGCACAATTTCTCTCTTCAAGAACTGACGAAGTTCGATGTGGCCAGAGTTTATTACCGCGCCGGTCAGTATACGGCTTTCGCGGTATCTACCTCGCACCATCTGAGTCCCGTGCTGTATCCGGCACTCACTTGCATGAAACGTCCACGCACTGAATCCTTTAAACTTTCGAATCGCGCGATACGAGCGATCAACGATTGTCTAACATCGATCGGTAATGCTGTTTGGTTCCTCGATTCGATGAAATCGTTGCATCGTTGTTCCCACGCAAGAAATTCTTTTCGCGTATTCAACTAAGCGGCTTGTTCCATCAGATTACGCTCCGTTTGCTCTATATTATAATATCCTTTTTTTCACAGTCTTTTCATTAAAAGAGTTTTGAGAAAATGTATATTTTTTAGTCTGTTTTTGTATTTTTGACAAAATGTTTCACAACACCTTGTATCACTGTATGCAAATAGGACACATGTTACATGACATTATTTGATAAAGAAAACCTTTGCATTCCGAACAGGAATAACCTTCGAGAATCACACATACGTCGGTATGTTTTCGAACGGCACGAAGACATGAAAATTGATTGTATATTCTTACGATGCATGATGAGCAATATCTTCCATGACCATCAGTGTAGTAGAACTCAATGCAGCACATCTTTTTCACAGAATGTAAGGTGTTTACTTGAGTTCGATTTAAATCTTGATATATTACTTCAATTGTATCATCATCGTTATCCATGTCACTGCCGAAATACGAATCATTTGACAGAGCATGATCTTCATCGGACATTTCCTGATCAGACATTTCTTCATGTTGACCATTTATTTCTTCTTCCATCATTTCATTTTCGTGAAGTGCAAAATTCATTTTTCCATTAAACATACACAAACATATAACACTGATATAACATTGAAGAAACTTCAAACTCGACTGCATGAGTGTATCTTTTCGTTTTTATATACTGGTTGTCGCGTCATTTCTTTAATACGCTGCGTGCCTTAACGCGTGTTTTTAACGTGTTTGAACGTTTTCGAAGGGCGATTTTATTGCAATCGCAGCGATACGCTAAAAATTCTTATTTGAAAAGAATGTGGAAACAAATGTATGTTATTGTTGGTGTAATAAAAAAAAGGTTCGATTAAAAAGATTTGATCATCTTAGACAAACAAGATATGGTCAGAGTGCATTCTTATGATACTTCAGTGAATCAATCACTTAGTTTCCACAGAAGAAACATCTGTGAGAGTATTATATATACTTTAAAACGTTTATAATTGAGAGTTGTGAGTTTCCATTACTTTGTGTGTAAAAAAAATGGATAAACAATATTGTTCGTCGATGATGCATTTTATTTGCGGTAGAGAACTTGGATTGCGAAATGCGCTTACTCGCAATACTAATACATGGTGCTGTGAACTTAGACGATCGAATCAATTTAATTTAATACATTTATGGCACTTACTACCTCATATCCGGTATCCTTCAACCATATCACAACTGTTCTTCGAAATATAAAGTATCTAAAAAGAAAAAAAATCCCCACTTTGGAATATGTAAAAAAATGTGGAAGAGATCACTAGTTAAAAGAAGAACCTGGACAACATTATCGAATCAGTCTTTCAGACAGCTATTGCTAAGTTTTCCAAGAAAAAATCTTAAGCTATGAACTATTACGTTCCGATTCAATAGAGAGATGAAGCACGCGGGAGACAGTAAGTTTGTGTACAATTACATAAAAAATTTTGTGCACACATTTTATATATTATACATTTTCCTACGCATCACTTATTTTCTATTTCTTTTTACACTGTATCCTCTCATTTGAAACCTCGCTATACCCTTTACATCTGGAAAGGAGATACTCATTAACGCCTGCGGCTTATAAATATTTAGACATCAGCATAGGACTTGTATCCCATGTGGAAATTGCAATTGGTGATACTTAAGATAACCGAATAATCCTACCTCACGCAACATGAAAGGTATTCATCGATAGACGCGAGGATATTGATCTACTCCTGCGGTCTGTAATTATACACTATTATCCCTAACCATTCAAGATCTGAATGTGAAATTTTGTAAACTGTATGGTACATACAAAATAAAATTATCATTATGCGGTAAATATTTGTATATGGTGTCATCAACCTTGCTTTTCATGCTTGATCTCGAACATTGTGTCGAGCATGTATATATAGGACTATCTCAGAATGTGTATAACACGAATGAGAAATTTAAACATTTTATTTCATATTTACGTCAAAAATATGTTACTAATAAACGCAATGCTGTAAATATGTTGCACAATATTTGATAAAAGCTTATAAAATGTGAATTGGTAGCATACGCTTTGGATCAAATTGTATACCATACGTTACATGAATAAAAAAAATGTGAATGTTAAAAAATAAATTTTAATAAATATTACTTTGTTTAAAATTATTTATTCCTTTGTCTCTATACCATTCCTTCGTCATACTCCGTATATTAGTTGATAAGGCGCTTATTACAACTAAAAAAAGTTATCACATTTAGACACACTCATCTTAATAAAATCGAGAAGAAAAAACAACGAGGGGGAGAATACAACGGAGGAAGAAGAGAGAGCGCGAATAATATGGTAGGTATGGGATTGCAACGAGAGGAAGCGAGAGAGCATGAATAAGACGATAGGTAGGTAAGTATAGGATTGCAACGGGAGAAAGAGAACGCGCGAATAATGTGGTAGGTATGGGTGGTACTGCAATGGGAGGAAAAGAGAGAGCATGAGTAAGTATAGGGTAACGAAGGGAGAGAACTGCATCTCATAATGAATGGAAGAGAGAGAATAACATGGTGGGCCCTGTCTTCCTCCCGCGGTCCCCTCGCCTAATGACATTAAACCTCCTCCTTCAAACGCTATGTCTAGCAACGTACTTCTCCCCACCCTCGAACCCTCTCACACACACACACACACACACACACAGACACACCACACACACACACACCCACAGACACACACACACATACACACAGACACACACACACATACACACAGACACACACACACACACACACACACACACACACACACACACACACACATATATCGCGTATACGTATACGCACTAATACGAATTGATCTAGAACCAGCCTAATAGTATATCTATTCTCATTTTATTCTAATAAAAAAAATTTTTTTTAAATGTATAATCAATAAAATATCATGCATGCCCATTAGAATTTGGAAATTGTGTTCAATAACTAAGAATGATCCATGATGGGATGGATCAGTGTATTAGACATTTCTCTCTTGAGCATATGACTACACAACTACTAACTTCTTTTAATGATAATTCTCCAGAAAAGAAAAATATATCTACGTGTAACGAGCGTTCTTGTTGTACAAGGTTTAACGTGATTCATACAACTCTAATACGGTTTTCGCAAATATGTATATATGCGTAAGTTAGAGGAAGAAACTTTGTAATACTGAAGATGGCCTAATTTGAGGCCGAAACGTTTATTTTATTGTTAATCTATTGAAATATAAAATTCTAGCTTCGAACATCTTGCGTTGTAGTGTATGCCTTTGTATTATTCGCTATACTTAAAAATATATGGTGTTTGTAAGGATTGCGGTACTTTAAGGCTCATACTTTATTTGAACCAGCTCCTGATACAGGTGTTATCTTAAGAGTTCAAACTGTGGACACTTCTGAAATTTCACATGAAGAGAAACAAGCAATAAAAGGAAATATTCGAATAATAATTGGAGAAGAACTTTTAAATAAACAACCAAGACAGTGGCGAATAAGTAGAAGTGCTGTAGAAGATTTATCATGTGAATATCCTGAATCGCCATATCTTCCATGACAATGTACTTTAAGAAAAATTAAGGAAGAAGCTATCATCCGCGAATTAGGTATTAATAAATTCCTTGATCCTATCAATTCGTTGGTTGAATTAAAATATAAAGGAAAGTACATAAAAGAAGTTTCCAAAAAGCACTTTTATTATTTTTATTAATCTCCTATGCAAATGGATTTATATAAAATTTTAATTAAAATTTTTGGAAAAATTGAAATAGACTGCAACAGGAAAATTAATGAAACCAATTGTTAAAATAAATGGCGAAACAAAACACATATTTTTATATCAAATTATAAAAGGCGAAAATTCAACCAATATTTTAAATGGTATTAGAAAAGCATGATGCAAATCTACATATTGGCTAAGAGAAATTATAAGAAATGGAGCGCCCATTCTTCCAGAAGTTGATTGCGATTATTCAATGGCACTTCTAAATGTCATAAATTTGGCTTTTAATAAACGCAACTTAAAAAATAATATTTCTGATTGCTACCGATGGATTTTTGGCGAAATTTTGCAACATCCGCTTCAATCTTACATAAGAGTTGATATTGCCCAGTTGTTTGATTAAAATTATTTGTCGCAAAAACGTATTTGATAAGAAACATCCAAAGATTAAAGATTTTTTTGTAAGATGTGTTGGTGACATGTCAATATGTAATAACATGGGAAATTTTATAGAATTATTAATATCAATATTTATTGTTGCTTATAGTCAATACGATGGCAAAGATGTTGACGGAAATGATGTTATTTGTTGCCAAAGAGCAATCTTATTTATTCGAAAAAATTAAAAATTTTACTTTTACAGACAATTATGATGATGAGAAAGAGTTCAATTATCCAAATGATTTAGACAAAAACAGTAATTTGAATTCCTTTTTAAACAACATTAAAGAACAGGCTGAACGCAAAGTTAATGAAAGAGTACAGACTGATAGGTGCAATGCTTTTTATTGTCCTAAACTCATAAATCATTTAATGAAATTGGCAAAACGTTTTCCTATTTGAACAGACATAATGTCAGAATATTTTCCCTTATCATTTAGAGTAGCAACGTCTTCTAGATGCGAAGCGTACTTTAAAGATTTAAAACATTCAGATTTGGGATCAAATTATAAATTAATGCGCCCAAATAAATTTGTTGTTCGCCATATTGAATCAATTAAAATATATCAAAATTAGAATATGCTGCGATAAAGCGTCAAAATGAAAACATTGCATTAGAAGAAATTAATATTAAAATCGCAAAAAAAAAAAAGAAATATTGACTGTATTATGCCAGACAAAAAAAACGGAAAGTGCTACTAATAGATATAGTTATTTAACAAAACAAGAGAATTGGAAAGGTTTAAATACTAAAGCATGTAAAAAATCTAAAAAATCAAAAGTTAATATTCAATCTAACAAAAAAATAATACGTGGTAATTTTATAAATAGTATGTTAATTCCTCCAAAAGAATCATCTTGCGATAATGAAAACAATAATGAAAATAAGAAAAACAAATTAGCGAGCAAAGAAATCTAAACAAAAGATGTTAAGCAAAAATAAGATTAATCGCGAAAGAGGAAAGTATTTAAAGCCATGTCCAGATATTAATCTTATATATAACAGATCTCTAAGAAAACGAAAAGATGAAATATTGAAAAACGGAAATAGTTCTCATTAACAGCGAAAAAATATATATTAAAAACACATGTGCTTTTGATTCATTAGTTGAAGTATTGTATTAACAACTGCATATTGCAATTATTCCGTATTTAAGAATTGTATGGATAATAATACAGAAAATTTATTTTTAACATTTATAAAAAGATTTGCTAACGAAGGTATTAACAATTCAGTTTATCAAGAACGAGCTGCTATTTTATAGTACAATTTTTGAAATCCACTACAACATTGTTGATTATACAACTAATCCTAATTGGTTAATAACTCAATTAATGACGGATTTACCAAGTTTAAAGCAAGTTAAGAAATATGTATAAAATGTGAAATAAAAATAAAAAAATTATTTGTAAATGGCAAAACAAAATTGATATTAATGAAACAGAACCGAAAAATCTTGATTTTAAGGAAACTTTTCTTAATTTTATTTTACATTTTTAAAAAGGCTGTGACATGTAAAACTTACAAATCAACAGAACAAATCATGAAAATAACAGAATCATATTTGTTTTTTGATTCCGAGATTTTTCAGCTTAATAAAATTATATATCTAAATGGAATATCTTTGAGAAATCTTACGAAAAAATTAATATTGAAAACAAGATTTACGTTTTAACTGGTATAGTACATCATATTCAAGGACATTTTACGTTGTTTTGTCGCAGTATAAGCGGAATATGGACAGAACATGATGACATGTGCAGAAAATTACATTCTATTAAAAATCCATGCTCAGTGCAAATCCATCAACCATAATTTTTATAAAAATTTAATATATAATAAAGAAATATAAATATATATATATATATTTATATATATAATATATAACAATATAATTTATNCTGATTCCTTTATTGCCTGCTTTCTTTACACTGTTTGTCGGCATAAGTTGACGAAACGGTGTGCGCGTTCGCGGGTACAACTTGAGTGCAATTTCGATCGTCTCCGAACACCGTCCGAAAGCGTTCGCGGCGCGAGCTCTTCTCCTCACCATGTACGCGGCGCTAGAAGCAAATCGCAATTTCTACGGGGCTCACAGCAGTGAAGCCCGAGAACAGAGGGCTTTCGCTCGAGAGGGGAAGATGAGAATCGAATCGCGCGCGTATTGAGTTCCCGATACTGTACATATATAATAAATATATATTTAGAAAATATAAACATACATACATTCTAATAGTATATATAAACATTATATATACCTTATTTAATAAATTAATAAATCAAGTATTTTATACAGTTTTTGCAATTATCAAAGTCATTTTAATGACAGTCAACAAAATTAAGTGATATTTTACAATACGAGGTCTGTTCAAAAACTATCGCGAATTTTATGTTTTTTCAAAAATTATTTATTTATTCATGAATATATATTTTGTGCCCTTCAAAGTAATCCCCATCAGATATTATACACTTGTGCCAACGTTTTTTCCAATCCTCGAAGCACTTCAAAAAATCATTTTTTGTGATCTTGTTCAGCTCCTCCTTCGATGCCGTCTTTATCTCCTCAATCGTAGCGTAGCATCGTCCTTTCATGGGCCTCTTCAGTTTCGGGAACAAGAAAAAGTCACAGGGGGCCAGATCTGGGGAATACGATGGCTGCGGCATCATTAGTGTGTTGTTTTTGGCCAAAAATTCGCGCACAAGCAACGATGTGTGAGCAGGGGCGTTATCATGGTGCAAAAGCCAATTTTTGTTCTTCCACAAATCCGGGCGTTTCTGGAGGATTGCTTCGCGCAAATTGCGCATAACTTGCAGGTAATATTCCTTATTGACCGTTCTACCCTGTGGCAAGAACTCATGATGCACCACGCCCTTGCAATCGAAGAAAACTGTAAGCAAAACCTTCACATTCGACCGAACTTGGCGCGCTTTTTTCGGTCTTGGCTCGTGCGGCAGCTTCCATTGGGATGATTGAGCTTTGGTTTCCACGTCATAACCATAAACCCATGATTCGTCACCAGTTATGACCCTCTGGAGCACATTTGGGTCGTCGCGGACAGAGTCCAATAGCTCCTTAGCAATGTTAATGCGATGCTGTTTTTGGTCGAAATTGAGCAATTTTGGTACGAATTTCGCGGCGACCCGTCTCATGCCCAAATCATTCGTAAAAATCGAATGGCATGAGCCAATCGATATGTTTAGGTCCTCAGCAACTTCTCTAACGGTGATTCGACGATTGGCCAATACTATTTTCTTCACTTCATCAATATTTTCGTCTGTTGTTGACGTGCTCGGGCGTCCGGCACGCTCTTCGTCGTTCACATCTTCTCGGCCCTCTGAGAACATTTTGTACCACCGATAAACGTTGCTTCAGTCCAAGGTAGCTTCACCATATGCCACAGTCAACATTCGGAATGCGTCCGCGCACTTAATTTTGTTTTTCACACAAAATTTGATACAGATTCTTTGAGCCATTTTTTGGAATAGGCAAAAATCGAAGACGAGCCAAAACACATGCAAGCAAAGCAGCTGTCAAAAATTAACTGAACATTCAAAATGGCCGAACTTGTCGGCATAAGTGAGAGACATGAGTACCAACATAACGCCACAAAAAAATCGAAAATCGAATATACGTAACCCGCGGAAATTCAAAATTCGCGATACTTTTTGAACAGACCTCGTATATTAAAGATATATCATGCTTCTTCCCAAATCTGAATTTTCATTTTTCTATTATTAATTTAATTTTATTACTATCTTTACTTAATAAATTTATTTACGTCTTTTCTTTAAATATTGTGCAATTCTCTAATAATAATAATAATGATTCAGAAAATTAAGCAAAATACCTTTGAAAAATAAATATTATAGTTGTGTACAAGGTTGCTAGTTGCGCATTGTCAAAGTGTGAACGATATGTTATGGACAATTAATTTTCGCATGTATTTTAAAAATCAACGCACTTTTAGTGCTCTTGACAAAATTTTCTGTTTATTTGTTTATAATTTCTCTACGCAAAGTGGACAATAAAGAATGATTTATGAATTAACACGGACAAATGCTAGAATCCCGTATGTAATTTAAAGATAAACGCATTTTACAATTGTGCTATCGAATTTTTTAACCTTAATTTGTTTATAACTCGATTTTGCGAGGTGAACAAACGACATTTATATATGGACATATACGTACACATGATGGACAATCGAATCCCGCACGTAATTTAAAAGAAAGTACTCATGGGAATGCTAGAATTTTTTATTTATTTATAATTTTTTTTAGAAGGTGAACAAAAAATTATTTTTTATGGACAAATGTGGACAAATCGTGGACAATCAATTGCGATTTAGATTTTCAAATCAAAATTCGCATGTAGGAGTATTAACTTCACAAACCTGTCACTCCATCTTTGCAATAATAACGGAGTTTCTTCCACGTCAAAATCGTTTAATTCTACATATTTTATATCGAATACATCGATTTGTGTACCTTTAATAAAATTATTTACGACTTTTAAACACTTTTCTCTCAGCTGATAAGTGTCATAATTTTTGTGGCCAATTTCTCCACTCAAGGCTATGACTAGTAATGATTATAAAAGAGATTGTAAATCTTCCAAAGATTGCATTTTGTACGCCTCAGGAGTAAATCGAACATAAAGCTGACGTACTTTATTTGGCAAATGTCGTAAGTATTACCAATTATCGATGATTTGATAACGTAACTGATATCTAATCTTAAATACGAAACAGGCAAATTTGATTACTCGTTTTTTATCACAATCTCATAACAACATTGTAATGTTTAAGTCTGCAGTCTGCGAAAGCACGTACTAAGACTACTATCATATAGATCTCTCTAAAATAAATGTCGTATACGACGTTATAAAAGGATCAAACCGCGTACACACATATACACATAGGATAAGTAATTCAACAATGAACCATGCAAATTTCAGAAGCTTATATCTCTCTCAATTATTGGATTGAAAATCTGAGTTTTGGCATACAGTTTATGAATCTAGTTGGTTACATACTGTGAATAATAACTCTTAAGTTATTTTTTAGCACAATTTTGAGTGAACTTTCCGTTAAAAAACGAGAAGTGATTCGTTGTGTGCAAGGGGGGGGTGTACACAATGAACTATGCTATTTTTAATAATGAATCACGTTTTATACTGCGAATTGTTGGGATTATTTTAGTTTAACTATATTTTAAAATGTTTATTCACAAAATATGTAATTATAAGGTGATAAGTATTCACGAGGCCGACCATCGTGTCCTTCTGCTAGATTCTTTCGTTTTGAGCGAAAACGCGTCGAATGAGTATATTTTTATTAAGATTTCAGAGGGGAGAGGGACCGAATTCTAAATAATTCCCAAAATGAATTATTATTTTAAAGATTCGTAAAAAAATTGTAAAAAAAGTTATGTGTGGTGCTCAATAAACCATGGTTCATTGTTCACTATATCAAAATGATTCATTGTAGACCACCTAACTTTTCCATGATAATCTCCAAAATAATACATCATAAAACAGTTGCTTACAGAATAATAAAGTCAAATATGCACACAAAACTATTGCACAATGAAAAAAATAATAAATAACAAATAACAATAAAAAACAATAACAATAAAAATGCATAAAACTTACAAAAAAAAACTTTGCAACCCAAAATTCTTAAAATGTAATAATATGGTCGTTTTTGGCGTGATCTGCCAACTGGAGAACCAATAAGAGGTTCAAAGTGCGAGTCGCTAATAACAGCACAGTCTTGTTGCATCGCATTTACGAAATATCGCAATAATTAATACTAGTAGTTCACTGTTGGACTACTTACTCTATATTCAAGTAGGATTCGGCGTCGGGGTCTTGGAAAATAAGCATAGAAGGTGGTATACGGCATAGATTAATTTTTGATATCGATTATATCGCTGCGATCCCCCGACGTGTATATTTGTGGAAACGCCAATCAGAAGGTTGTTCGAAGTGGTGGGGGAGCCGCGTGCGCTGAGAAGCAAGCTTTCGACCGGTAATCGAGCCACAATTTATATCGCAGCATTTTTACTAGATCCGAGCTATTCCTCGTGCGTTTATGCGTGTGTTTGCGGGCTGTAACTCGAGGCTTCTCCTCTAAGCGTGTTGTAATGATCAAAGGGATTCAAGACCTAAATTCGTTCGCCTATAGGTGTTATTACAGACGACTCGGGGCGTCGAAATCAATAAATTGTGTTAAATAATATTGTAGTGAGAACAATAGATCAGTAACATTTATATTGTATTCGAGTGAATTGTTCAAATAAACTATTGAATTGTTAAATTAAACTATATAATGAACACGGAAAGACATAAATATTAGTTCATTCCACTATCCTCAAGACATTTTGGTGTCTTCTGTGAGGTAGCTGCAGAATCAAATACAAAGAATTATCCAAGCGAAGGGTCATCGATATAGAGATTGTAAGATAGACGACATCGAACGACTACGTTCATCCCTGCTTACGGGAAATCTAGGAAAACGGGTAATATTAACTGATCTCAGTTATGCAGTCTGAGTTTGCTAAAGTAAGTAAGTTTTTCGTGTTTATTTCTTGATCACAATGCTGGACAGAATTAAAATTCTTTTACAAAAACGTACATAATTAAATTTTCAAATATCCCATCTAACGAATATCCTCGATAATGGTACCTCGGATACCTTTTATATTACGAATCGTTCGACTAACGGAATTATAGAACGTGTTCGAATAATATAACGATGAGCTCGCTGTGTTAGATCTTAACGATGTTCACCAAAACGAATTCATAAACATTCAAGAACGT
This sequence comes from Acromyrmex charruanus, assembly GCA_017607545.1. Classification (NCBI taxonomy): domain Eukaryota; kingdom Metazoa; phylum Arthropoda; class Insecta; order Hymenoptera; family Formicidae; genus Acromyrmex; species Acromyrmex charruanus. The sequence goes on along the minus strand of JAANIC010000981.1, from coordinate 4,357 downwards.
TTTTTCTTTCTCGCAGGTAGGATTGATAATATTTTGAACGCGGCATATACGACGGGACCTGGAACTTCAAGTATCGAGTTTTAAAGCGACGTTACTGAGTCCATGACACTTATGTGTTTATATTACATTATTATATTAAAAATTCACGAATTAAGCTACCCGAGGCGCCTTTGCCTACTTTTGACGGGAAATTCGAAAATTGACTGTTGTTCAAGAATACATTTTATAATATGATAGGCTCACAAACCGATTTGTCGGATATAAACAAAATGTACTATCTAAAGTCTGCGTTAGTCAGGGAAATCGCTAATAAGATAAAAATTTTCGGAGTTGACGGTTGATCAGTTACTCGAAGACTTAAGAATTTCTCGAGCGGTCCTACGAGATAAAACGAATTTTAATATAGCGGCATCTATCTAATCATAAACTTACCCAAAAATTAGACAAAAAAATTATGAGTGGTGTGTCGAAACTCGCGGATGAGATTCAACATCTCGCATCACTAACCATATTAAAAGGATGCTGGAGTGTCCTGTTTTACCATTAATTATTAAAGACTCTTTTCTCTTAATTGTATTTATGGATTGAAAAATCCTTCTCCACAATTAAAGTATCAACAACGCAATTCGTTAGCTACATTTGAATACGAAAGAAAATTGAAGACTTACAGTTTTATTATCGGTTTCTATAGTCAACACATCACAATATGTACTGCATATAAGAGTTTCAGACCTTGCACGTTCATAAAAAGTAGCTGGCGAATTGCAGAAAACCTGAAAGAACAATCCTATGCTTTTAGAAACGAGGTAGAGGTTTTACTATAAGAGAAAGGAGTCTCCGAAAATTTCGTTTGTATATTACGAGTGAAATTGACGTGAAGCCGAGCAGTATTTTAGTTCCGCGATATTCCGAGCGGTGCTATCATGAAAAGTGCGTCGCTGAATCATAGAAATGATCTGAATTATCGACCTACTCAGGCCCATATTAATAAACGTTCTTACGTGCCCTGGTCAAAGTTTTTTCTTTTGAGAGGAAAAATAATAATAAAATAAATATAATATTAGTTATTTCAATTTTGTTGAAATAATTTCTTCATAAACAAGAAATGTACCATATTATTTACATATGAATACAAATGAAGATAATTATTTTAATTGCACTGTTCTGTTTTTTACATACATTTTATTGAGTAAATTATTGATGCATATATATAAAATAACATATATGTATATATATATATATGTGTATGTATATATATATATATGTGTGTATATATATGTATATATTGTATATATATGTGTATGTATATATATATATATATATATATATATATATACGAGGTCTGTTCAAAAAGTATCGCGAATTTTGAATTTTCGCGGGTTACGTATATTTCGATTTTTTTGTGGCGTTATATTGGTACTCATGTCTCTCACTTATGCCGACAAGTTCGGCCATTTTGAATGTTCAATTAATTTTTGACAGCTGCTTTGCTTGCATGTGTTTTGGCTCGTCTTCGATTTTTGCCTATTCCAAAAAATGGCTCAAAGAATCTGTATCAAATTTTGTGTGAAAAACAAAATTAAGTGCGC
>JAANIC010000943.1:264260-278402 GCA_017607545.1 Acromyrmex charruanus | reverse complement strand
TTAATGAGAAAGATATATGATTAATATAATTTAATAAAAAGAAAATGAAAGAATTTTAATTCACAAACACGGTTGCCAGTTCTCCGTTTTTTTTTTGCCAGACTTCGGTTGTTTGGACTAATATTTAATACTCCAGCAGACGACAAAAATTGGAGATTTTCATATCTGCTGGAGTATTGAATATTAATCCAAGAAACCAAAGTCTGTCAAAAAAAAAACGGAGAACTGGCAACCGTGTTTGTGATTTAAAATTCTTTCAATTTCTGTTATTTCGATAGAGCGAGACAAAGAAAAAACAAAAACGGATAGAAGCTCCGATTGTAATCGGTAAGTCTCCGCGCGGACATGCCGAACTGGACTCGTCTAGCAAAACAATAAGTCTGTCTCTGTCCTTCTCTCTGTGGTCACTTGTTTCTAGCGACCGAAAATATTTTCTCGGCGATCTCGGCCGCTTGGCATGTATCATAAGTGGGAAAGAGACATTCTAGATAATACATAATTTTTATTACATTATATTAATCCTTCGCTCTACGATTTAAGTTACGATGGCGCATGCCATAATTAACAGCCTGGAACATGTTGTTTATATTTGGCCCGATAGACATATCACGGCTCTCATCAATAATATTTATGTTTGGCCCGATTTCTTTATCACGAGTCTCACACGATATTATAAGTGAAAGAGTTAATCATATACCTTTCTCATTAATATATAATAGCTAAAAATGATTTCAAAACATGATAGTTAACGAGATATAGTTTACGATTTCCCGTGTACTTTATGTACCACGTTCATAGAGGCGGTCTGCAAAAATTCAACGTGGTCTCGGGCGTTAAGTGCGAGATCAGAATGTTGAAGATCCTATGTTCAATCCTGCTTTTTCCTTTTTTTCATAATTTTTTTTTTTAAACGTTATTAATGAATATTACTCCAAATATATTTTTATAAAATTATAGAAATTATATGTGTACTCAGTGTGCTCAGAACTAGTTACACATTTCGAGCCAATTTCTGAAGTGCTGCCTATTTTTCCTTTACAACTGCTCAACAATCGACGGCTGAACCGCTGGATCGCGCGCGGACGTGCGATCTCAGGAGCGTCACAGTATAAGAAACATGTTGCTATTATACCTTCCAACATGAAAATTATCATGACAACATTTTAGCATGAAAATATTTTCCTTCCTACATAATTGTTATTTTCTTAAAAATAATGATTGAACATCATATTAATAAGTAAATACATTTTACTGAATATTATGTACTTTTAAAATATTATTTTATTATTTTTATGATACATTCGGTTTTCTTTCAAAGAGCTACTGACCACGCTTATGTGCCACAAAATGTAATATCTTTTAATATAGAATACTGATAATATCAATTTAAGACTAATAAGAGTCGATACAGAACGAGATGCGTAATTTTAAACTGGAATGACTTAACTCCAATAACTCCGTGATGTCTTCTTTATTCAATATGTGAAAAGAAGGCATGTTGAATAATGAAGACATCACAGAAAACTAAGGAAAGTAAAGGATTGATAATTTGCTGGAAGGTACGGTCGCAGCATATTTCTTAGTGCAACGCTCCTGAGATACACATCCGCGCGCGATCCGGTGCGGCTCAGCCGTCGAGCATTGAGCGGCGGGGGGAAAGAAGGCGACGCTTCAAAAGTCGACCTAAAATTTAACATGTACTCCAATAACTATAGGAAGAATACCGAATCACTTCAATAGATAAATAAAAAATTATTTGTATATTGCATATAAAGGCACATATAAAGGCTTTTTGATTTGTTAATTATAAAATTATATTGACATCATCCTTATAATTATATTAATCATCACACTTTTGCGATTTGATTGATTATCAGAATTTTCATTCGGATGATAATTATAAAAAAAACATTTCACAGAAAGTACTGATCGACATAATATTATTACAGAAACATGATTTTTTTTTTGGATTTTTTCTAAAGGTAAACAGATCTCACATATATCTTTACATATAAAAATACTGATTTTCTATCTATTCGACATACTACGTCAATTATTTTTTGCTACAATTGTCGATTTAAAACTTTTAGAAATACACATATAATGTCAATAATTAAATAAAAATATATTTAGCCTGTAATATATGTTTATTAACAATGTCACTTATTTAAAAAAAAAAAATTATGAAAAAAGAAAAAAGGAATTGATAATGAGATCTCTAACATTCAGATCTCGCATCTTACGCGTGAGACCACGCCGAGGTCTTGAAAATCATTTCTATGAACGTGAAAATTTATATAACGCTCATGGAAAATTATGGAAATATCAATATCTCGTAAATTATCGTGTTTTGAAATTATTTTTGCTATTATATATAAATTGGAGGAATATAGGATTAACATAATTTATTAAAACTTATATGTTATTTATAATGTTCCTTCTCCTCTTAATTATACACATTGAGCGGCTGAAATTTCCCAGAAAGCATTTTCGGTCGCTAGAAACAAGCGCCCGTATAGAGAGAGAGAGAGAGGGGAAGAGAGAGACTCTGAAGGATAGACTCGCTGTTTCGTTCGACGAGCTTAGCTTGACATGCGGAGTCTCACCGATTACAATCGGAGTTTCTATCCTTTTTTGTTTTTGCTCTATCTCACTCTGTCGTACTTCTGTTTCAATAATTCGTTCTGCAATTCAAGAATGTGATTTCTAGCATCGATTCTGGCATCATCGCCGATGCAGCAAGGACGCATGATTCCTTTTTTAAACAACGATCCTAATATATATTTCTATATATACAAAAATATATTATTATTATAACGTTTCCAACCGATAATATATTGCTGATTTATACAATGATTCAATCCATTTCTATAATTAAATAGTGGTACTTCGCTTGTGCGCGATAAGAGGAATGGCGCTTCTTACTAAGTTGACATTTCGATATCCGAGTCGAATAAAAAATGTGCTAATATACAATAATTTCAGACCTTGCATAAGTAGCTGGCGATTTACAGAAAACCTCAAAGAACAATATTATGCTTGCAGAAATGAGTCATGAGTTTTAGTATAAGAGCAAAGAGTATTCGAAAATTTCGTTTATATGCTACGTCTGCTATGAGATTGCTGTTTGTCGTTTCGACATTCGAGTCAAGTCAAAAATGTGTTGTATACAATAATTTCAGACCTTGCATAAGTAGCTGGCGATTTGCAGAAAATCTCAAAGAACAATACTATGCTTGCAGAAACGAGTTACGAGCTTTAGTATAAGAGCAAGTATTCGAAAATTTCATTTATATGCTACGTCTGCTACGAGATTGCCGCTTGTCGTTCCGACATCCGAGCAGAATGGAAGCTCAACCGAAACACACATCGCGTTCTGAACCTTGATATATGTGTAAATAATTCAGGAAATAAAATTTAGACATGTGTTGTATATATGTACGCACACACGCGCACGCGCGCGCGCGCACGCATACATACGCACACACGTATATATGTATGCTATTATATATACACACATATATATATATATATGTTATTTTATATATATGCATCAATTATTTACTAAATAAAATGTATGTAAAAGACAGAACAGTGTAATTAAAATAATTATCTTCATTTGTATTCATATGTAAATAATATAGTATGTTTCTTGTTTAGGAAGAAATTATTTCAACAAAATTGAAATAACTAATATCATATTTATTATTATTTTTCCTCTCAAAAGAAAAAACTTTGACCAGGGCACGTTTATTAATATGGGCCTGAGTAGGTCGATAATTCAGATCATTTCTATGGTTCAGCGACTCACTTTTCATGACAGCGCCGCTGTCGGAATATCGCGGAACTAAAATACTGGTTAGTTTCATCGCTTCACGTCAATTTCACTTGTAATATACAAACGAAATTTTCGGATACTGTTTTCTCTTATACTAAAATTCCCTCCGCGTTTCTAAAAGCATAGGATTGTTTGTTTAGGTTTTCGCCAGCTACTTTTTATGAACGATCTGAAACTCTTATATGCAGCATATATTGTGATGTTGACTACAGAAGCCGATAACAAAACTGTAAGTCTTCAATTTTCTTTCGTTTTTCCTATTCAAATGTAGCTGGCGAATTGCGTTGTTGTCGATACTTTAATTGTGGGGAAGGATTTTTCCATAAACACAATTAAGAGAAAAGAATCTTTAATATTTAATGATAAAACAGGACACTCCCCTTAAAGAGAAACAAAAGAACATAGCTCAATTATTTTTACGTCATAACTTTTTTTAATTTAATTGGATTAAAATGAAAAATTTTCTACTTATAATTTTGAATAATTTAAGTAGCATTTATAGTCCATTTTTAAATAAAAATTTTTTTTTTATTCAATTAGATTGAAAAACTGCATTTCATATTCAGAACATTAACTTGATTAGTATTCACGTTGCACAGAAATTGTTGATATTATTTTTTAATTTAACTAAATTAAAAAACTGTACTTTCTATTCACAATTCTGAATTGAGTAGTATTCACGATGCACAGAAAATACTAATATTAGATTAGTTTAAATTGAAAGCCATAGAGATATGCTTTATGCAATTCCTATAAATGAACAAAAATGCATTCAGGATTGAAAAGGATTTATTTTAACATTCATGAATCCGTATTTCTGAAAATGTGAATCCATTTTAATCCATTTCAATTCATTCTCATTTGCTGGGAATATTTCTGATTCATAGTTTATGAATGTAGCACGATTAAACGAATCAAATATTCTCAAAAAAGTGGATCTTATTAGTTTACATCCACTTTTTCAGAGGGCAATAGTGCGCGGCAGCATTTTGTGGTTACAGGTTTTGGGCCGTCATATCCTCTCTCGGGTTTCTCTCTGCTATGTAGTTTGAGTCCACTTTTTCAGAGGGCAGTAGTGCGTGGCAGCATTTTGCGGTTACAGGTTTTAGGTCGTCATGTATGTATTCTTTCAGGTTTTTCTCTGATAATATCGACTATACACTTGATCGATATTAGTTTCTAGTTGCTTATGAGATGGCACCACAGTTAGTTTTTAATCGGAGGCGAATACAAGCGGCTGTCGGCTCGGCTGTGTCAGTCAGTCTCAGATTTCTTCACAGTAAACAATATGGCCGGTTCGTTGTGGTGCGCGTGTTATGTCGTCCTCGCCGTATTCGCCAAGTATCAACGCCCGTGTTGCGAGCGTGGTTAGCCATTCACGGTAAGTGTAAATCCGAGATTGCGAAATACGTTTGTCAAATAGCATTGGAAGACATTGGAACCGCGACCGGGACGCACGGTTCCGCGTATCGCGCGCGCGCGCGCGATCGCCGATGATTTCGGCCGAGACGAACGCTTGTTTCCCGGCCAGAGAAAAAAAAGGAGATATTTGAATACTCCCCCCTAATCGTATTCGAAGTCTGTCAACGTCCATGTCACGATGATAATAGGTGTCGCTAGGTCGTACGTGCGAGCGCAAGTGTAAGCACACTCGCGCCCGCATGTCTAGCGGATATAAGCGACGTCGACATCTCAGTGCATGCTTTCCGCAAATTTGCAGCCTCTCCTATATCAATTTATCTTTGACAGGCGGACCGTCTGCTCACGGTTTCGTGACTCCCACAAACTTGGCCGCGATCCCCGCTTTTTGCACGCCGTGACGACGCGCGAGACGCGGTCAACTCGCGTGGCCGCCGAAGCAACAGGTTTTTTGTACCGAGAAACCGCGCGGCGACGACCTCTGGCTCTTCTGCGAGATCCACATCGTCGTGAGATGATCGAGAGTCGAGATTCTTAATCGAGATGTTTTTTCAACATCGTCGAATTACGACAGATCTCGAGACATGAAAAATGCAATGGACTGGTAAAACATTTTTTTAACGATCTTAAGATTGCATGGAATTGAATTGACTTGTTGCGTGCATGTCATATCTGTATATCCATCTCGGGAGAGATCTAAGGATGCACTTGATACACTTGATCGTGAAGAAATTTTAAATGAGGCGATTTCGAAATTGTGGGTGGTTTTACAGAAAGTATACGTCGCGATCGCAGAAAGAAGTATCACATTGGGGGAGCAGCAAAAATTCGCGTTATGACGCAAGACACGTCAGTGCATCAAGACACAGCAATGCTTGTTTCTACCAACGAAAATTAACTTTAAACTTGGTTTAACTTATCTTTTTTTATTCTTTTTTTTTAAATTAGAAAAGAATAAAGAATAAACCGAGATTAAACTTAATCTGTATTAGTAAAAATGGCTAAGAGAAATAATTCTCTTTGCCTATGTTTCACTTCAAACTCACACTTTGCCACGCGCTATAATACATATAGTATAAATATATATGCGCGCGTGCGTATTTGCGGAAGTAGCCTGAAAATAGCAGATCCAATCAAAGTAGAGAATACTATTCACTCTACTCTTTCTTAATTCTTTCTGGCAAGAACGAGAGAGAGAGAGAGAGAGAGAGAGAGAGAGAGAGAGGAACAAAAATTTTCAAAACTTAATATTTTCTATTTACGAATTTGATTACTTATGTTACATTAAATTCATAATGTCAAATTATATCCAACTTAAATTATTTTTAATCATTCCTAGATCGCCACTGCTCCTACTTAATATATAATTAATTTAAATAAAACAATGAATTTTCTCAAGAAATATATCAAATTTAACTCAAATGTAATTTATTACTAAACAAATATGTCAATATGAATGCTATTTATTCTGAAACTAAACAATTCAACTACAGAAATGTGTTGTTTGGATGTGATTGTTTTTTTAATCACATATTTTATAATCAAATAATAAATTTGAATATATTTGAAAATTAAAAATAATAAAATGTCATTTAGCTTAAGAAATTGGTTTAAAGAGTGATGACAAATTTCGCCTATTTTTTTGGACCTCGAATTTCAAACTTTTTTTTTATGGCAAATAGTACTATTAGATGAAACATTAATCCCAATAAAATTTAAAGATGAACATAGGCACGGTTCCGGAAATACAAGGGGGTAAAAGTGATGATTTCTAGTCAGGGTGTATTGCATAAGGAAGAATGTGTGAATGAAGTTCCTTGATAATATTGAGGGCATATTTTGTCAAATGGATCATCTACGATTCATTATTCAGAGGACGATCTACTATTCATCGTTATTTCATTTATGAGGAGGCATGCTTTATAAAGCACCCTGAAAATACATTCCCTATTAATCACTTGAAACAACCGTTATTCTTATTTGCGCGGATGAAGCTCGTTGGAATTGCGAGTCAGAAATAAGAATAGGTTCGCTTCGGAGAGAGAGAGAGAGAGGCGAAGGTTTACAAAAATAAAAAACGGCGGGTGTTTACTCTTTCACAAATAAGATTTCGTTTATTTGGAAATGAATATGAAACAAAGAATACAAGAGTGTGCGTGTGAGTGTATATGCGTGTTGTATGTGTGAATGCGCGAGTATGTATTTGTCACAAAACAACCCTGTATAGTGACAAGCAAGGGGATTTACATTAAAAAAGCACCTCCTACCTACCTTTTAAATACTTAATAATGATATTGTCATGATATTTAACACATTATGCAATTATTTCATTATCAAAACTGATTATATTATGTCACTATTGAATATTGTATTTTATGTAAAGCAATCTTCAATGTATACTAATCTAGTGGAGTGCGAATGGCCGAATCCTTGATGTGTTCTCTCTGTAATTCAAATGAGCATAAGAATGCAATCAAAGGTAATGTTATATAACGACAGAAAATAACGAGAGAAAATATATTATTGCACAAGTAATGGGCATCATCGCGCGCGTTGTGTTGTTAACTTCCATATTAATTAACTTGTTCTAATTTGCGAGATGTACATTTTATATAGATACGGTTGAAAGTATACTTTTTACTGTATTTACGCGTAATGAAATGAAGGTGGTTTTCCGAGAAATAAAAATGATATTTTTCACACAGGCGCCCTCTTTGCAAAAAAAAAGGAAAAAAATGAGTGAAACATGAATGAATGATTCACGTTCGCAATTCGATTTCTTTTTCTCTTTTCTTTTAGGTCTCAGTTTTTTTCTTTTTTTTTCTTCTCTCTCTCTCTCTCTCCTCTTTCTTCTTCATTCTCATGATGATTGTGTATTCATAATATTTTCGCTCTATTAAAGCGATGATATTTGGTGCACTGAAAAAATAATTTATTAAATTTTAATAAAAATTTGTTTAGAGATAGTACTAACTAAACATTTACTTATAGTAAATAAATATTTACTAAATGAAAAAATGATACAATTAAATCAAGTTAATAGATCTCATACTAAATAAATATATATTCACATTTAGTAAATATTTAGTTAGTTACTATTCAAACAAATATCTATTAAAATTTAGTGAGTTTTTTCACTGTGCGTTTTCCTTGACATCGCCTTTCGAATACGTATATAAAAACGTTTCTTCACGTAACTCTTATTTCACAAACCTAAATAAGCATTGCAGATCCGTTTCTCAATTTTACTTCCTCGTAACGATACTTTTTTGCGAGGAACAGCAATGATTGCGAAATAGAACTTTTCAGGAAAAATCGTATTGCGAGCGTGCGTGCATGCGTGCGTGCGTGCGTGCGTGCATGCGTGCGTGCGTGCGTGCATGTGTGCGTGCGTGCGTGCATGTGTGCGTGCGTGCGTACGTGCGTGCGTGCGTGCGTGCGTGTGTGTGTGCGTGTGTGTGCGTGCGTCTTTCATATCACAAGCTGACTCTCACTTCCTCACGAAGGACATTAGTCAACGTATCGCAATTTCTCGTTGCGTTTATCTACCAGCTAATTATTGCTTAGGCCAATGTTAAAGGCTTCTTATTAATTGTTTCAATTATCTCATTGTCTCCAAAGTACATGCGTTGCATCAACATCCTTTAGCGAAAACATTGATAAATCGTGGACACAGTAAATGCATCGTATTAGTGATGCCATTTATATTATACCCACGCGAAATATCGAGCACTTAAAAAATACCCCATATTATTTTTAATCTTTAATGGACTTTTTACAATAAGCCATTAAGCCGTAATCACACTCACTTACTGATTGGATTACGATTGTGATTAGCGATTGTCGATTACTTTTCAATCATACGGAGCAAAACTGTCGGCGATTGCTTTATTTTTATTGGTTGAAAATTAATTATTATTCACAATCACAATCCAATCGGCAATCGCTAGTTTGATTACAGCTTTAGTTACCATTTATATCACAATGATAAGTATAAGTCATAAAAAAATCTTAGGAAACTTGCATTCAGAATAAATCTTATTAGATCGTTGCGTCACAATATTTCAGTCAATCAGATAGATGGTAGTTCTCAGAATAAATAACAAGACATTATGTTCGTACATTTGATTAGTTAGTCATTATGTAATCTACGTTTTAAATCTTAAGAAATGGAATTTAACTATCCCTTCACGCAATTTCTGATTACTGACTTATTATTGACTTACAACACTGTACTGACTCGCTTATAATTACGACCATACGTCCTTTATTGTAAAAGACAGTCCTTTATTATAAAGGACAGTCCTTTATTTTAGGTAGCTGTCCTTTAGATTTATTTATTTCTTCAAAACTCAATTTTATCAGTTATTTTTCAATATTATTCTTTATTCTATTTTGATATTACGGGAAATTTTTTTCTAATTAGTCCCAATGTCTAATGTTATATTAACCTTTCAAGGTCACCACGGGTTAAAACGAGCATCATCTTTCTTGCAAGATTTCAAAACCTTCCTGGCTTCGGAAGGTTCGTGTACCTTCCATCTACTGAAGGTTTGAAGCTTTAAAACTATTGACAGAGATGCTTAACTTTCTAATTGGACCGTTAGTATGCGTCATTCGCGCAAAAGACGTTTATTTTTCTCGGATCAAATTGTCAACAGGTGTGACCGATCCGTTATTTTTGTTTAAAAAATATATGATTTATATTTTTGCATTAAATTGCAAAAATAAACAAGTTGTGAGTTGTGTGTGTTCTTCAAGTAAGAATAAAAAAAACGATGAGGGAAGAATATCCGTCGTGCCTCATCCATATGTAATAAACACAGACTCTTGTGAGATGAGATTGCAGCGGCAAAGAGGAACGTTTTCTATATATTTTTTGTATTTTACGTTTTTTTACTTTTATTTGTCTTCAGTATTAATAATAATAATTTTTACATTAATAATAACTTAAACCAATAATAAATAGCCTCTTATCAGAATTTAACATCTTTTTTTACACCCAAAAAGCGATTATCTACCATCAAAATAAATACCTTTTTTTAAACGTGCAACCATACTATTTTTTTGAAGTACCTCATCTCAACAGTATTAGGGGCTAAAACTACATTTGAAAATATTAGAAATTTAAAAAGTTATAAGATAGGAAACAAGACCGTTATATTAAATAACATTACTTTAATTCCGAAGCGCCACTACGGTCTGAGTATTAAGATGTTGAACTAATACATACATATATATTTTTCCACGTAAATGGAGTGATTTCAGAATTGATAATTACGAGCCGATAAATCATCAGCATTAACGCAATTGATCTGAAATATTAATAATCCCCCCAAATTTCCCAAATTAATCTTAAAAAACTACAATAAACTTATTGCGAAAAATATTGCCTCGGCCGGNATTAAAAAGTTATAATATTTTTAAGTAAAAATACTCATTTTCCCAAAGTAAAGTTAACACGTTTACGATTGTTTTTTTAGTATTAAAATTACATTTTTCACTACAACGCCATTGTTCCATTTTTTTTTTTTTTTAAGAATGAAATTATATACTGTAATTTTTGGAAATCAATGGAACTGATATTATTGATTTGGTAACATTTCAGAAATGGTTTAGGTCATTTTAATCCAGAATAACCATCGTTTAGCTTTTTTTAAATGTGATCAAGAAGGGTTAAGGGTAATGAGAAAATTTTTATCAAAAATATTTTACAATTTTATGCATATAAATACAATTTGTTTCTGTTAATTATATATTTTTTTTAATTTATTCAAACTATAGGGTTGTTTTCATTTTTTATTATTTCGGATCTTTTATTGTTTCAGATCAAGGGTTTGTTCCAATATAGATAGTCGAACCAATTTCAAACTATCAGAACACTGCGAATTATTTCAATTCGATTATATTGCGAAATAAAATTTTATAATGCATGTTAGTTATATGTATATACATACACACACATATGTACAAAAAATTTTCACTTTTCATATTTCTGCCCTAGAAAAAAAGTTCCATGATCGACATTCTGGTTTGAAAACATGTAGAAGCAAAGTCCTAAAATTTTCAAATTTGTCCTTTATTTTCTTTTAAAAAATATGGTCATCGTATTTATAATTCGCTTTTGACTTTTGATCTATTACTAACAGCTTTTATTGTAGAAAATTCATTATACATCCTTATCGTTATATCGGTAATTTAAATAAATTTGAGGTATTTTATAAATTAATATGTATTGTGATATATGTTGTATCATGTATAATGAAATTGTGCGTGCAACAGTCATAACTTCCTCTAGATTTTAGTTTTTGATTGACACATAATAATAGCCTTTGATAAATTAATTAAATTAAATTTAAATCAAAGTAACAATACAAAATGGATATGACCATAGATTTTCATACATGTACATCGGCAGGAATGATATCCCCTGGCGTTCGACGCGCGGCGCCATATACTCGTACCAAAGCGCATACGTACGTGTTACTGGAATCGAAGAGGTGAAGAGCGCGAAGGAAGAAAGTAGTAGGGGATACTCCGATATTTTGTCCTTAGCGCAAGACGCATGATTGAGAGAGAAAGCGTAATTGGACGTAATGCTGGCTTGCGGTGCCCTTCCGCTGTCTCACACATATGTTACTGGTACAGGTGAGATACCCCGGTGTCTCTTGCTCACCAATATTCATAATAATACTTTTATTATGCACAAAATGTTGTAATTATGCATAAAAATTTTTAATACTGTAAAAAATTTTTGTGCATAATTACAACATTACGTGTAATTTTGAGACTCATTGCAATTGCTTTACATGCATTTATAAATTTGCAGTGTGCAAATGAAATTAATATTTTATTTATCGCAAGATTGCAAAATTAAATTTACAGTTAAATATAAGAACATATAACAAAATAAATAAAAAAATATGATATAATGCCGCGCACCGAACACCAGAGGATACCATTCCTGCCGGTGCGTGTACAAGTATACGATAAAATATGCGTTTAAATATCATGTTGATTTGACATTTTAAAATATTTTCGCGTAGACAACAACAATATGAAAGGCGATAGTCGTTCTCAGAATGATTTTCGGCCGGTATCTAGTATATGTACATTCCGAAAGCGGCCTCGGTCTGTTTCGCACGGAGATCCTTTCTCCCTGGCGAAGTAAAGACGTCGCATGACCTCGGACTCGTCACGTGCGTTCTCGCTGAGCCATAGATACGTCTCGTCCTTATGCAAATCCGTCGTCGCGCAATCTCTGTCGTCGCTGTCCGCCTTCGTGAACAAACCTCCACTCACGAATCTTCGGCGAGCGCGCGTTTTCGCCGGCGATAACAAGAAACTTCTTTGTTGTTGCTAGGTGAATAATCGCAGAACAAATATAGAGATAAGTGACTCGAAGAATAAGATCGCGACTGGCATATAGGCAAACAATCGTCGATCTGTTTAACACGAAATCCTTGTAACCTTGAGGTCGTCTACAGATTATTCTATATTTTTGCGAAAGTGCAGAAAAGGGGAGCAACCGCCAACGATCTTGACCTTGACAACATATGTTGCTTCGCATGAAAATTTATTACGTAAGCAAGGAAGAGTATAAGATAATTTTTAATATTATACATAACAGAAATAAAACGATTTTTCAAACTTTTTTTGTTAATAACTTTTTAACGAATAACGAGTGACGACTAAAACTTGTTGGAGGTTGCTTAGAGTCATGACCTTGACAACATGTCAAGGTCAAGGTCATCGGCGGTTGTTCCCCTTTTCTGCAGTTTTACCATATTTTTGTATATTTGTACATTTTTGTTATCTTTGTTGTATTTTCTCGATATATTCATTAAGAAAAATTTCTGATTAAAAATAAACGAATTAGTAAATTCCGCTCATATAAATCGGAATTTTAGTTATTATAATTGGACATGTGCAATCTCAATTACAATAGATTTAATTATAAAATTCTGATTTGTCCATTTTCACTGAAATTCCAGTTAATGCAATCAGACTCTTTCCAATTTTGTATTAAGATTTATAATATACTATGTTAGAATTAATACAAATAGTAACATTATAATAATAACTAAACACTTTCTTAATCTGTTTAATATATAATCGTCATAGCTTTAAGATCTGTAAATTATTGTGATTACGTCATATTTTTTTATATTTGTACACGCTTTTTCGATATATTGCGTCAAAATTTACAGTCATTACGTTCGAATTAATACGAATTAATAAAACAATAATTAATAAATTTGTATTTATTTATTTCATTGTACTTATTTATACGATAGAAATCATTTCGTATATAATTTGTGTAACATGACCGTTTACAAATTGATCACGTGGCCTTATTTTAGTAAATAAGGCCTAAGGGCTAAATAACTGCAATCTCTTTGATTGTTACTTTGCGTCGTTGAAGAAGTATACTCTTCGGTCTGCAGTTATCGCGCCTAACGATCGCACGGACAGCATTAGGTCACACATCGATCCCCTTCACCCCTGGCGTTCCTGAATAATGGATGCATTTATACTACTCGTCCGCGTTAGGGGTGCAATTCGCGAAACGCTTATCCCACTGTCGTTTTCGCACGGCTTATCAACAGATTCTTTACGACAAAATTGTTATGATAATTTTCATGTGCACGCGCCACTTGACCTAACACGTGTTCTTTTGTTCCCATGTACGTAATATCATTATTTAATTACATACTCGGACGTTAATTATTATAATGTGAGATGTTGTTAACGCGCGCGTTATAAGTAAAGTTGCTTTATCGTTGTTCTCATTGTTACCTCTTTTAAACGAAAATTAAACGTCGAACATTTTATATTTAAACAATATTAAGATTTAAAAAAGATAAATTTATTTAAAACACACG
>JAANIC010000943.1:217525-264197 GCA_017607545.1 Acromyrmex charruanus | reverse complement strand
GATTGTCACTTTTCATATTTAGTTGATTTATTTTTATATTTAATTTTATTATTTTTATTTTTCCTTTTATTTTTTGCGTTAATTAATATATGAATTATTTATTTTTAAATTTACGATTCTAAAGAGTTACGAAGCGATACTTCGATTGCTTATGAAACAGTTTTGACATCTCTCAAGAATGATCCAGCCATAAACTGTTTTGTGATACAAATCGAGCTTGAATACTTAATATGTCGAGATTAGCAGCTGTCGTGAAAATTTATATAAGAGAATAAGAACACTATGTTTCGCATAATTATCAAGAATATGAAGGCCATGATTGCGATTTGCAGCGTAACAAGCATAAAACGCGTCACGTTGTTTACATTTTCGAGGAATGAAATTACGATTTATTTGATTTATATCTGTCACGGAAGTTGATTTACGAATTTGTCGAGTATATTCCTATTTTGAAGATGCTAGATTGTTAGAATATTCGCCGCCATACTCTCAGAGATTATCAAATATAAAGAATACGTTTTTTAAATTTATAATAAATCTGTAGGTAGGTAATACATTTTTTTATTATCATTCAATAAATATATTCAATTTTGATAAGCCAATTTTATCAATAATATCTCGATCTAATAATTTTCTTTTTAACTTCATATGCAAGTAATTACAATGATGTTGTAAAATTCTGTATTTTGGCCTTAATTACTCACTGGAGCTAAATGTATAAATCAAACATATTAAAGAATCTTATAAGTTGCAAAATTGTGCAAAAATTTTTTTTGTTTTGTTTAGAAGTATGAAAGTTTTAATGTCTGACCAGTACGTAATGTACTCGTACTTTCACAGTTTGAGTAAAAGGAACGATGAAAGCAGGCAATCGTTCGCTGTGACGTAGTTCAATCACTTTCTCATGTCTACTGTCGGCCTTGACCATCATTAAAAGGTCGACGAAAAGTCTCTTCTAGAGAACTTAACTCGTCATGTATTTTTTATTTCACTACTAAGTACTGACTTTTTCGAATATATTTTTCATGTGAGAGTAACGTATGTAATTTAACAATTGTTTATAATTGCTTCTTGTAAAAGATGTTGTGCGATTGTTAACATAAGGTATATATTCAGCATAAGTAGGTACTTTTATATTTTAAGACAAAGAAATAGCGTCACTGTATGTAAGAAAAAGTGCTTTTTCTTCTTATGTATTTTACCTGTTTCTTTATGGCTCAGCATAGCCCAATAGTATTTTCATACATATTGCAGTCGTTAAGTAAATCACGAGATATTCTCAATCAATACAAAACGCATTCGAATGTAAGAACTTTGTAAAAATATCTTACTTTATTTCCAAGAACATTCTTAGAAATTCGAACTGATATATCAAACGGATCAAGTAGTTTGAAACAAGATATACTCTTCTGTTTTGTAACGACTATATAGTCGTAAAGTGCGATTACATAGAGACAAGATGCGTATATGACACGCTTGTCATTACTTATAGAGTAAATGTTCACGGCATAGTTGTGAATTCTTCGTAGAATTCTCGTCGCGCAATGAAACCAGTTGCCTCATTCTATCAATTTTCAATGTCGCGAACCTTTAACTCGACTCGATGATCTTGCATATTGCATTCTTTACGTAATCGTTTTTGCACAAAATATCTCTGATTGAATATGGAACTGGAATATTTATGGAACTGTTTGATTACTTTAAATTTTCTTTTTTTTTTCTTAAAAAATATTGAAGAAATTTAGATTTTTTTTTATAAATTTTGTAAAATATTATAATCGAGAAAAATATCAAATTTTATCAAGGAAGATATCAAACTTAAATCAAACGTATTGTGAAGATATCAAATGTTATCTCTGTGTATGTATATTGTTTGTTTTGAAAATATTAAATAAAATTACATGTGTCGATATACAGTAATATCGAAGGAAATTAACTTTCTTATCACATTTTTCTTGAAAAAATTTCATACTCATTTCGCTTTTTCGAGTCTTGACGTTGCCTAGCACAATGAAGATATCGATCCCGCAATACAACATTAAGGGGGTTAATTCACTCTGAAACTTTAAAAAAATCGAAAATTATTTTTTAAATCAATTTAGGATCTTAAAAATATAAAATTTTTTATTCGAAAATTCCCTATATTAATGAAGATACAGTTGATTATGTCGAGTGGTGCACAGTAATCGATGCCTCCTCGCCGCCATTAAACTATTTCGTTTATGAATAGTTCCGTCATTATTTGATGTTATATATCAGTTCTGTAGATGACATTAACAATTTTAATATAGATTATATCGGTTTCGATTAGAAATCAGTAAGTCCATGTGCTTAAAATATGATGAAAAGGGATTGTTATTGAAACTTTAATCGCGTTTTTTTCATGATGTTTTTAAAAACGATGGACTACCACAAAATTAATCCAAATGCTTTGAAATTTGACTCAGTTATTGTCAATTGAATTATGTAATGAAATACCTGATTTTTGTGATAACTTATATACTTTTTTGTTATCCATATTTTTATGTCGAATTTTTACATGAAAATTGAAACTTTTCACGCATGCACTATTTTCACATTTTTCAATATTTTATAATTCTGCCAGGTATTTCTCTAGCAAATTTAATGTAGATTAAAAATAATTTTTTAATTTTTGGCTACAGCATACCTTGAACCTGTTCTATTGACCACCGCGAATGCCTTTATCACATGCAGGTCTCCAAAAAACGTACTATGTTTTTATATCATGTACAGGGTGCATTACCAAAATCCGGACAAATTTCAATTTAAATTTTCCGCTATATTGTGCCTCCGCCAGATGTTGGCGTCCGAGAAAGCCTGATGCTTCTAGTAAACAGTCATATTCTCAAAATGGCCGCGATGTTGAAACCAAGTGCGGAGTATAATCGAAGAGTCGCGATCATGGGCGCGAAAGCCTTCGCGCTGGGCGCTCAGCAACGGAAATAATTCGGTTCTTTGGATACCGAGATCAACCGTTTATGACGTTGTGGCAAAGTATACGGCTTTAGAACAGTCCAACGAAGGTTCCAGTATGCCAGCGAGGAAGAATCACTCGAAAGAACGCATCGCGAGGACCCCTACAGTCGTTCAAAGGACTCAAGTTGATTTCGGATGACCCAGGGCAATAGTTGCGTGTTCTGATAGATGTAGTGAAGCCGTGGATGGAAACTGGCGTCTGGAAGGCCATATGTTTTTCATCGGTGCACCAGCTCATACGAGTCATTTGATTCAAAATTGGCTCTCTCAGACAACGTCAATATGTTTTGGTCTAAGGAATTCTGGCCTCCCAACAACCCAGATTTAAATCCCTTGGACTATTACATATGGAGCATAGGGTCACAAACAAGTCCGGGCATTTCAATGTGACGTCATTAAGGACCACTATTGAGACAGCATTCGTCGGCATGAATAGCGTTACATTACAGCGTGCGAACGCTTCAGACCGAGAATAGAGGTCATTCAAGCTAATGGGGGATATATCGAATAATTGTGCTCTATAAGGATTCCCCAAGTGCCATGTAAAAGGATTTTTTGTAATATTTATTATAATTTTTCATTAAAAACATTTTGTTTAAAGAAATTGTTCGATTTGTCCGGATTTTGGTGACGCACCCTGTATAGTTTTTTAATAATCATCTCTCAAAGTAAGGTACGATTTTGAGACTTTCAGGATGGACTAACCTCTTAAGATTCATTAAATTCGCATGCTACGCGCATCGATAAATCTTTCTATGATAATGAAAATCGAGATAAAATCTATTATTAACGGCATCGCGAATACCGTTAAGACATCGATAGAATAAAGCACAATAATAACGAGAAATATAAATTTTCTGTGGTTGTTAAAATTATTAATTTTTCCTTGATAAGTATAGCATTCGTGTCAAAGTAAATGATTTTAACTTGATAAAAAATGAATTAATAAAATATTTCAGGTAGTATTAGATATCTCTGGTAATTTATAACTTATTATCTAATTATTTTAATTAACCCTTTGAGGACGGGACTGGCCAGTATACTGGTCAAACATAGGAATTTATTTTATCTCTCATTTACAAAGTATAAATATGCATATACAAGTTATAAAAAACCAAAATTTACAATGAATCTGATTTGGCGGATTATATTGTAAACCAACTTTTATCTGACAAACACTTCAGTATTACTAAAAATATTGTAGCGAACATGTTTTTGACGCATATTTCCGGCAATATTTCCGGGGATATCTTACATAAAAATTAAAAAAAATATATATTTTCGAGCTCCTCACAACTAACCCTTTCAAATTATATAGACCACATAAGCCAGAAATTGAAAAAAAATTTTTTGGGTACCATAACTTGTCCCCCCTAAAATTTCCATGTGGATATTTGTGAATGCTTACTTTTGTGGGTCAATATGATTTTCTGTGCTAAATTTCAAGTTCCTACGTCAAACAGTTTCAGAGAAAAACGGTTGTGACAGACACAGACGGACACGTGAGTGATCTTGTAAGGGTTCCACTTTTCCTTTTGAGATACGAAAAACACCTAAAAACGGTTCTATTGCGATTTACGAAATTTTTTTCTTTTAGACTTTTTCTTCTGGACGGGACTGACCAGTTTTCTATTCACAAACTTGGCAACTCTACGCANTATATATCAATATATATATCAATATATAGATAAATTTTCTGTAGAAAAAAGGTCAATTTTAAAGGAAAAATCTCCGTCTTCAAAAGATTAATAATATTTACATAATTACATAATTTACATAATTTACATAGTTACATAATTTAATTACATAAGAACTTATTATTTAGTATATTAGTATATTAGTTAATTTTTTGATTTATTGATATTTATTGATATTTATTGATATTTTTTTAATCATTTAATCGAGTTTAATTAGAATGAAATCTTTACCAGGCGCTAGTGTCGCGAATTCTCTACACTTTCGATACACGCGCACTTACACCACGCATTCCATTCGTATAGATAAACGTGACTGGCATCATTAGTCTCATGGAATCAATTAACGGAGCAACCGAGCGTCTCTTGCGATAACCACTAACGAATACCGATTGTGCAGTTAGCCACTACTGTATGTTTTATAATGATCCGTTATTTTTCAATAGACAAAAATAACAATAATTTTATTAAAATAATGAGGGCTATATGAGCCAAGCAAAGGTCTTGATGTTACATTATTAAAAAACAAACAGTTTATTACGACGTTTCGACCCCAATCGGGTCATTCTCAATGTTAAAATATTAACGCAATTTAAAATTCAACGGAATTAATTAATCATTCTCATAACAATAAATTATAAATACATATAACGTAATTATATGAACAAGAATTATAAAAATATATTAATTAAAATCATCGTTATGACTGTAAAAGTTCATCGCTATGACTGTGCAATTGTAGATATATTACTAAATCGCTTAGTGTTCGTTAACGGTTGTCTTATAGTAGAGTCAGCAGTAAAAAGCGTAGTACAGATTTTGTAGTATAAAAAATGACTGACAATTAAACCAACTATGCAATTTAATTTAAAAAACAATTTTAATATTAAATAATAATAATAATAATTTAATTATTAAACTTTAACATATAATTAATTATACAAGATATAATTAATTATATAATTAATTATACACGCTTTGGCTAATTCTGCTGTTTTGATTTAAAAATTAAATTAATAGGATTTTCTTTCTGCGAAAGAAGTATGGAATAGAGAAAAAGATTTTTACACAAGATAGCATAATTAAAAAGCTCTATTTTTTACCCGACTTTTAGGAAATTTTTACTTAAAATTTGTTTTTATGAAATTCATGATAACACGAAAGAAAATTTTAGTTTTGAAAAATATAATTACTTGAATCTTTCTTCTATATTCAGAAACAAATGCTGAAGTAGTAAACACATGCATCTTCTCTAAATTTATGCCTTAAAAGGAAAAGCTGCCGTATCACTCGTCTAATCGCGATGAGATATCGGCTGAATGAAATTGCAATGTTTTAAGGTGACTCTACACGGTCAGTAATATTGTCAGTATTAACAAAGACTGATAACATTATTGATCGTATGCGGTTAATATTAATTGCTTGACGTAGGGTACTGACGATGATCTAGATTTTGATTTTCAAATATTAATATTGCCTTACTAGTATTTATGTCACAGTATATGTCACAGTACAATAGATAATATACGTAAAACTAAAGTAAAATATATTATCAATAATACTATTCATATAAGGTTGTAAAAATACTAAAAATATTCATACATAATGTCAATATTATTAATCAGTGTATTATTGACCATCTAGGATCACTTTTACGATTTTCATGTTGAAATTAGAATGCTTCTTAATATTTGAATTTAATTATCTAGTCTTGTCTAATAAACTGATCGACATAAATATGTGGCTTATTTTTTTGAAATCCGGCTATTGATTGGTTAACAATTGAGAGAAGCAGTTGTATCAGAGCTTAATAATAATTAGTAGCACAATTTCGTGAAATTCTCGTTTTATTAATCGACCATCTGATGAGTAACGTTCTTAAAATCATAGAAGAAACATCTGTTACATTTTTTTCGTGGCCGACTTTACATTCAGAGTAATATTAAACAAATGCATATAAGTTGGAACATTATTCTTTTACTCCATTTCAATTCTATTTTATTTTATTCTTATATGTCTTAGTAAAAAAGTTTTTTATAGTAATTTTTAATTTAGAATTTTATTTTTTATCTTTGTTGTACAGAGAATCGAAAATCATTCCGCGAGATATAATTCTCTATTCTGTTAATGCTCCATGGAACTTTTATCATCCCATCGACGTACAATTTATCTTATCTAGTAGGCACACCTCTCTCCACCGAATCCTCATAAATATCTCGAATAATCATTGTCGAGAAAATGTGCATTGTCATTTCGTGCATCAAAATAGATAACTACTGTGTTATGAATTTGATGTTAAGATTAAGTCATTCTGGTTAATACGATACGTATTTAAAATATAAGCATATAAAAAATGTATAAATTTATATATTACTTGCTATTATAGATTCTAATTACGTTCAATCTTTTTTAACTGTTGTATTTAATCTTCGCGGATATTTCTGCGGAAATCTACGCGCAAATATTAACACGTGATGTGCTTAAGATACAGAGCAGACAACTCACTATAAACACATTTATTTGAACTAACAAATTCAATGTTGCCACAGATCTAGAAAACCAGGAAAAGTCGGAGGAAATATAAATCTGGAATTTTGAAATTTGCTCACAATTCCCTTAAACTCCCTACTCCTATTCTAAATAATTATTATAATTTTTTAAATATGTCTGACTTCTTTATAGTCAAGTATGTTTAAAACTCACGAACTTAAATTTTTAACGATTTTTATGAAATAATTAAAATTTATACATACTTTGTTCAGAATTTTTATTTGATAGCCCTTTTCCATTATAACTTTATTCTTTTTTCCAATACTAATTTATTTTTTGTTGGCTTGAATTTGCACTCAAAATTTTATTATGCTACTAAGCTTCTTTTGCGTTGTTTTTAATAACATAGATTAGTTTTCCTATAATTCTTTATTCTAAATGTTACAGTAAGTCAAGTAAGAGCGTGGTCGGCCTTATTCAAAGCTAATAAAAGATATCGCTCTAAATTTATCATGAATCCATAGAGGGCATCTTTGTCCTTGATGCACTATCAAGGAAGATTCAGTTGTCATTGAACTTTCTTAAGAGAATCACATTAAGCGCCATGAGTACCAAATACGCATCACGCTGTGTTCCTCTGCGAAACTATTCGAACCTATCTCAAGGTTAATAACATGAAAATGGTGCAACACAGTTTTTTATAAATTAACTCGACTACGCTCTTACTTGACTTACTGTAAAATTTACATATTCTATATTGATCATGGAAAATTTTTCATCTAGAAAATCTGGAAAAGTTAGAGAAGTATAAATTTATTTTCTAACAACTTTCTAACAACTTCAAAATTTTATAAGGCAATGTTTATACTATTTTTTCTGTTTAAGTTCTTGGCACGATAACTTTGGCCCCTCAAAATGAAAGTAATTTTCGAAGACACTTTTAGCAAGAAAAATAATAAAAAAGTTCTCCAACTAACAATTACAAACAAAAAAATGGGGTAGATCTTGCTTCGCATGGAAAGTCGTGTGCCCCTTGACAGGGGAGAGGAGGAGGGGAGAGGTGGGATGAAATATTGCTTAACAAAGAATTTGATTTTGACAGTAAGGACAATTTTGAGCTTCGATCCATATTATATAACATATGATTTATAATATACTTTATAAAATATATGTGATCTGTAATATATGTTATCAAGTTTATCTTCCATGCGTTCGCTTTTTATTTATGGACTGAAATCCTTTCTTTTTCTTTTTTCGGTTTGTAATTGGTAGTTATTTTGGTATTTGTAGGTTAGAACATTTTTTTATTGTTTTTTTCGTGTTCCTCACTAAAAATGCTTCCGAAAATCATTTTCATTTTGAGCGGCCAAAGTTATCATAATCATCTCAAGTTCCCTATTTTAAAAAATTTATGTGCGAGCATAGCGTATTAAATTATTATTATGTGCCTATTGTGCATGCGTTCCGATATTCACCAGCCAATGCTAAAAATCTATAGCGCACTTAACGTATACTATATAGCTTCGCCTATGTGTGCGTGCGTGTTCGTGTGCGTGTGCGTGTGCGCGTATGTGTGTGTGTATACAAGGTGTCCCGCGAGACTTCTCCAACCGCCCACAAGTAGATAAGATCGAAATAAACATAAAAGTCCTTTACCGTTTAGCGATATTCGTAATAATAATCGAGATATGAATGTTTGCAATTATACTAATGAGAGCGCGCCGATAGAAATGCTCCGGCCGCTCGAAGTATAGCTAAGCAACGGCGCGCTTCCTCTCTTTATCTCTCTAACTGTCGGCGCAACCTATATTTGTTAAAAGTGGGCTGGGCTATACTTCGAGCGGCCGGAGCATTTCTATCGGCGCGCTCTCATTAGTACAATTGCAAACATTAATATTTCGATTATTATTACGAATATCGCTAAACGGTAAAGGACTTTTATGTTTATTTCGATCCCATCTACCTTCCTGTGGGCGGTTGGAGAAGTCTCACGGGACACCTTCTATGTGCGTGTGCGTGTGCGTGTGCGTGCGCGTGTGCGTGCGCGTGCGCGTGCGTGCGTGCGTGCGTGCGTGCGTGCGTGCGTGCGTGCGTGCGTGCGTGCGTGCGTGTGTGTATGTGTGTGTGTGTGTGTAATGCGCGCATTTTGCATTATGAAAATTATGAACCTTAAAAATAGAAAAAAATAGAAAATTGTTATTTTATTACATGATATAATATTTCGCTCGAGCCGACTTTTATTAAAATATATATATAATTTTTGATTGCGTAGTAGTGCTAGCATTTTACAAATTGTCGATGAAATCTTTATTACAGTAAAAGCGCATATTAAATTACCGCATCAGTGGAATCTCATTTTTAATCTATAATGTACGTTCGTGACTAAATTAATAGTACATGTTTCATGACCTCGCCTTTACGAGAATCCCTTTAATAACATTCGAGTTATAATAGCAAATTATTCTTAAAATATTACTAAACATTTATTCAATGTTATTAATATTTAATATCCTTAAAATGTTTGAAATATAACACGACTAAATAACTTCAGAGGACTTTGATGCTACTTTTAAAAATTTTAAACAAATATATCGGAATGATGGAATGAATATGCTTTACATATGTCATTCTTTGTGTCGTAAAGAGTCTCTCAATTTTATTTTTATTATGATGCAATCGAAGTTACGTTTGTATGAGAGAAAGAAAAGAAAAAATCCAGATAATTCTTCATTTACATTAACTTATTGAAAAATCGCTGGTATAAAACTAATTTATGCGCAGTAGTAAATCCTGATTTAAATCAGACGCATCGCGTGAACTTTAGACTCATATATCGACGTTTATAACACTAGGTATTATGACTTCACAATGAAAATATTATTTTTTTTTGCGTTGTGGGCAATAATGTTTTCTGAGCTTGATGCTTCACTTAAAAGAAAAAAGTTGCGAAACTACTAATGTGATTTAAATAGAATTTTATCTTTTCTTTTCCAAAAAGTTTTTTGTACATATGGGAAGCATTATTAAATCTTGAGGAATTTGTAGATTAAAAGAGTTTAAAGATTAAATTATTTTTCATTAATAAATTACGAATATCTAACTGCTGTGTTATGATTGTTAGTATACAAATGATACCATGTATCTTTGCGTTTGCCTTGTTCTTCTGATGCTAATCTTTCGTTATCGCGCGTGTAATAAAGAAACCACAGGTTAGGTCGCATTTAGCTTGAATAAAGTGAGTTAAGTTAAATGGGACAATACCTATCATTGGCTGCCGCACCCTTCCTATCTCCGGCCCTACCCTTTCTGTCATCACATAGGAGGTTGTCCCGATTACTTTGAAAATCGCCACTTTCTAGAATCTGATATTCTCACATTACCACAGGATCTTTATTGAATACAGTCACGGATGGCAATTTGAGACTTTCTGATTACCTATATTGTACTAAAGGTACAATTTGAACATTTATAAAATGTTTTTATTGCATAAATTTTATAAGTTTACACGAATTACCATACTACGAGGGTCGTTTGAAAAATTTTGAGCCTCAACATGGCATTACTCGTCAAAATTGATATTCTGGTACTACAATCGTACATGTTTTGCAAGATACCTATGAAAATTGTAGCCATTGTGGACGCTCAGTTGTTGTTTGACAGTTATTTGTGCCAGTCGATGTCAGTGTTTTTGTAAAAATGGAAAAAATCGAATATCGCCATGACAAAAATTTACGAATTGCGATTTGAATTAATTAACTACCCACCGTATTCACCAGATCTGATCCCCAAAGATTTTTTCTTGTTTATCCTAGGCTCAAAGCTAGACTCGAAAGACACAAATTTTCAAATGAAAAATTGACATCGATTGGTATAAATGACTTAAGCAACAACTGAACGTCCAAAATGGCTACAATTTTCACAGGTATCTGTACTTTCACAAAACATGTACGATTGTAGTACCAGAATGGTTTTGACGAGTAACTTTTGACAAGCCCACAGACTTCTATATATACTACTAGACTAACTCCTTAGGACAAGCTTATGTGAAATGGACCCCGAAATTCTGCGCATGCATCATGAATATATCCAAAGGAATGCAGTATGGCTGTGTTCTGCATCAACTGTTTATATGCTAAACGTATAACTTTATGAAAGTGATTTGATCTCATAGCGAAAAATATTGTTTCTTTTGAAAGAAAAAGAGTTCAAGTAAAAAGGTAAAGGTATTGGAAAGACAATTGAATATTAATAAATGTAGAAGATACGATATTATTCAATTCCTTATAAATTAGAATAATTTACAATAACTGGATTATGGAAATAAGTTTAGTGGTTTTAATAATGTTAAATAGTTTAATAGTTTTAATACTGTTAAATATTAACCTTATCAAAATAGTTTGCTGATGTCTGCGCACGTGCAGATATACGTCACGCGGTCACGCGGAGCGGTTCTCGATGCATGCGTATATATAATGTTACATCAAAATTGGGGACCAAAATTTTCAAACAGGTTAGTAATTTAAAAGTATATATAGAAGTAATGCCATCTTTATGTTGAGGCTCAAAACTTTTCAAACGACTCTCATTATATCAAAATTAAGTTCAGATTAAAAACTCTACACGTAGTGATGTAATTGTTGAAAATATCGCGGTAAACCAAATAGTTTGGAAAATGATACGAATTAATTTAATAAAATATATTAATAATTAATGTTAATCACATGTTAAAAATAAACAAAATTAATAATATTGTTATGAAAACAATTATTAAAATATATTTTGGAAGTATTATAGGATAAACTATAACAAGTGCAATTTTCAGGACAGATGATTCATGAATATTAAATCACAATTGATTTATTCGCATTCCTGCGATGTATTGACGGCTTACTTTATAGCCTGTATTATAGGATTCGCGTGCTTCACGGCGTCACGACGGACGATCGACTCGCTATCTATAAATCGTACATTAAGGGTAGATTACCACTTTTTTTTACCATTAGTAACGCGCCGAAGTGCTATTTACTACGCAATGATTCGCTGGCGAATCGCCAGCATTTTTTCGTCGTAAAGCTGAACTATCGCGCGCGTTATCTCGCGCAGGATATCAGAGTGGAGATGATATTACTTTGCAAGGTCGTGGCGTATTATGAATGCGTGAGAGTTAGGGGCACACCTCCGTTACTCGCACCATTTTTTGCATCGATTCGATGTTGTATGTGTCACCATTACTTTATTTTCGACGCGTTAGAGTCTTATTTTCGAAAAATATCACATTCGAAAGTATTAGAAAAATTTGTAACATAACATATACTATAGTATTTTCATATATTTTTATATACAATATTTTTATTTACGAAAATACGGCCTTTGGTCGTAGATTTCACTAATTTTGCAAACCATATCGTTTGCTGACTTTTTCTAAGTGAATGACGTGCCTTTCGACGTCCATTACATGTATAACATATGGATGTGATTTCAACATTACACGAAAAGAACGATTTTGCTAAAATATATTTAATTAAATAAAGATCTGAAAATAATTTTGTCGGATTATTACAATAATTACGTAGAACGGTTAAAATGTCAAAACTTTTTGCATCATTGCTCATCATGCTTGAGATTTCTATATAATTATTTTGATGATTCAACAAAATTATTTTCAAACCTGTTTCTAGCTCAATTTTTGTTATTATTTTCAGATCTGTATTTAGTTAAATATTTATATATTTCAGTAAAATCACCCGTTTATACACGTCCATTTATAGTAGGTTTATATATAAAATATTAAAAGATTTTTAGTTACACTAGTTAATTTTGTTTAAATATAATTAGTTGATCTAATTTAATGATATTAATTAATATTACATCACATTAATCATATTACTATGATTTTAATACGTATTCCGAACTATATGCTACTGGTGATATTAAAGTACTACTTGTAAAATGTTCTGAAAGTTGTATATCTCATTATTAGAGGGAGAATTAATGCGAACATTGTTACATGCAAGAGATCGACATAAATATTATGTAATAACATTCTATCATATTGAATATATGTGTGAATAGACCATAAGAGCTCTAAAGCTAGTTGGTCTACTGGCTATACTTTTGTACATATATCTCATCGATTTATCTGCTGTTATATACGTAAGACGATAGTATCTATCTGCATTGATAATTCTAAAAATTCTATGAGACAGTATTCTGTATAGACATTATGTTAAATGTTTGTTTCGGATATGTTCTCTTTCAAATGAAAAAATTGTTCATTGATTATCACTTTTCGTTACTTACGCTATTTATGCGAGTAAAAAACGGATCAATATTCTATTATGAACACAATTTTTCGCACATTTAACTTTTTATTTCGTTTCACATGACATTTCATTTAATCGTTCACTTTGTACAACGTAAGACTAACAATACGCGTTTTTATTGAATAACTCTTCTGTATTATTTGCTAATTGATACAATTAGTTTTTAACTGATATAACTAGTCCTTCAACTGAGAGAAAAATTTTTGTGACTATAAATATATGTTAAATAGTTATGGTTAGGAGCTCCATTTTTATAGTTATTACTTTATAAAATTAGAATTGTTTTTGAGGACAATTATATATTCATTCACTCTAAAAAATACCGATGTGGATTTAACATCATGGATTTTTAATTTACACTGATATCGATATAAAATCACCAGGGGTTTATAAATCCATATCATGTTAAGGATACATTCTGGTGTAAAATTTAATTAAAAATCGATTTTTTATTGTATATTTCGATTGTACAACATTTCCAGAATACACTGTCAAAATTTCAGAAAGAAATTCGAAGAATTCTATAGCCAAAAGTTCTTTTTTTTTATAGCCAAATGTTTGAAGAAGTTGAAGGCTTATTTTGTGGTCCAGAAATCGCTGATTAACGCGATAGTTTAATTATCATTTTATTTAAAAAAATCTGTAAAAACAAACTTTAAACGCATTTTTCTCGAAACGATTTTTTTTCTTGAAACGTTTTTTTGGACGGTTGACACGATTTTAGAAAAACTAACCGATCGATTTAAAAAATTCTTGCAGCGTTGTATTCATAGATTGAATAGTTATCGCGTAAACCAAAATAAATCGGTTTCATTAAAAATTAAATTTTTATCCAACTTTTTTGAGCGAAAAAAAGCGTTTTTTTTTACTTTCTAAAAACATTTGTCAACTCGCGAATTTTCAATATTTTTCAATAATTTTGGTTTACGCGATAGTCACGCAAATAAACTTTAAGAAAAAAATTGTTTTTTATTTTGAGCTATTGATTCTCGAGATATCGTGTCAATCATTTGGTCATCTTATTTTTTCAACGCCTCTCATCTAATTTCTTGGAATTTTGAAATGAAAATATTGCTATAAAAATTTTTTTTTATGTATTGTGTATTAATAAATATGTCAAAAATTAGATTTGTACGTCTTATAGTTTTCTTTACGAAAAATTTCAAAAAAAGCCTTATTTTTAGTGTGATTGCATCAGAATGTACCCTTAATATGAATATTAGCATGATTAAAATTATATGACACTGCATAGGGTTAGATACACACTGAGTTTTTTTAGAATATATGTAAAACTATAAATATACAAAATCAAGGCTATAGAAATCTACGCTGTACTTCATGCGTTAACAATTGACAAAAATATATGAATATAAAAGATGTTAGGTCAATAATAAAATTAATAATACAATGTCATTTCTTAAAACGAAACGAATAAAACGTTTCGGTTAACTTCTAGCCTTCTTCATCATTATAAAAATTATCCTGGTCTGATGATGAAATAACGTGATCGTCCGCTCACTTCTTCACGCAATTGTCAGGCAGGAAAGAGTTCATCCTAAACCAATTCGCAAGCTGGATAGTCTGTAGTAAGTTAGTTTAATGTGTTAAGTTTATTCGGAATGAAACAAAATCGCAACAACTAATCTGAGAAGCGCCGACGAATGCGGTCATTTGAAATATATCTGTATGAATTATAAAATTTCTCCAACGTAACATGATGAGGTTATCTCGTAATAAGCGACAGGACCAGAGGCTCCAAGTCTCCCAGTTACATTTGAACTAACGGTGACAATCTAACATATAATCGAGTCCGGTATATACAATGTCAAATACATAAACATATTAATAGTCTAAATAACAGTGGTATGTTTGCTTAAGTAATTCCGTGTTCAAATTGATGCCGTTTCTTTGTCATTTGATTTCAGAAATTAAATGCTTCTTATAGTTTACTAAGCTTTCTTATAGCCTCTACATCTAAAATTTCAACTTCGCATTTAAAATCATGTCCAAATTGCAATCGGTGATTCGTTACGACAGAATTAGTGGTAGTATTTCTTTTTATGATTTTTATGTTCAGAAATTCTGGTCTTTAACTGTCTGCTAGTTTGTCCGATATACATAAGTAGCGTCAATTATTGCAAAAATTATATACTACATCTTTATAAGAATAAGTGAGACGAGGATCTTTCTGTGCTTTAATAAAACAAGATAATTTGTTGAGACTGTAAAAAGACAATAGGACAAATTTGCATAATTTTTGAAAAATATTGCATTTTATATATATATATATATATATATATATATATATATATAAAATGCAATATTTTTAGTAAAAAAATGTAAAAAAGCCCATCAAAGCCGTCATTAGCTGTTCGGAACATGTTCTGTTTTGCACAGAAAATTCTTTATTTTCATGTGAATGTAACAAAACGAATAAAATATATACTCATCAATTCGGGTTCTTATCAATATAAAATATAAATCGAAGTTACATAATTAACGCAAATTGATGATTCCCAACAATTTAGTTCGTTGTTTTTTATCCAACTGCCAAATTAGCTATGTAATGAATTAGCCCAATGATTATCAAAAATATTATACAATAACATTAAACTTATACAATAATATTATAAAAACTTACATATAGTAAAAACGAAGTCATATACATTGCGTCACTCGATAGAATCACATTGCTCATCAGATTGTCAGATTGTCAGCTATGTAATCATTCAAAAGAAACACGAAAACGAAAAAATTAGAGAATTATTAAAATCATCGGTCTGCGTTTTTTATATATCACCTTACATGTAAGCGTTTTCTCGCGACGTTAAAGGTCTTGTGGTGTCGACAGTAGACATCAGAGATACAATGAGAGTCAAAATAATAAAGTCAAATAGTTATTGGAATAAAATAATATAAAAATAAATATAAAATAAGAACAAAGGGGGGGTAAAATCAATGTCACACTTTCGCAAATAAATCCATGTATAGTAGGTGTCCAAAAAATACGTATCATTCTGTAAATTCAAATTCTGTTTCTGATACTTTATATGGATCGCTTCCGAAATCAATCTTTTATTAAGTACCTTTTGCTCGTCTAATATCTTGATATTTTCCCAATCAAAATTATGTTGATGGCTGATCCTGTGTTCTGTTATTACGGAATGCTATGTAGTATTCCAATTTATGTGATTTCTATGTTCACTTATGCGTGTCTTCAAACATCTACCTGTTTGGCCCACATATGATGCTTCACAATCTCGACAATCAATTTTATACACAATGTCTGTACGAGATAGCTTAGGACGAACGTCTTTGTGATCTCTGATGAACCCCCTAAGATTATTAATCCCTTTATATGCCATGTGTATTAAGGCATCTTTTTCAAAAAGTTTTTATGTTTTCTAATAAAAGTGGTATAAACGAGTATAAATTGTGAAAAACTTGTGATTAATTTTTTCTTCATTATTGTCCGTTATCTTGTTTGTAGGTGTGTTATTCTGTTCATTCCATTGTTAAAATTTTTTTGACAATCTATTTTTTATTTCAGAGAATATGAGTTTCAGTAATATCCATTGTTTAAAAGAATTTTAATAATTAATTCAAAAATTCTCTTGATGGTAAATAGAGTGGGACAAGAAAGAACCCTATCATTTAAACCGACGATTGTTCCCATTTTTTGGCATAAAGGATATCTGGATAAATAATTAAGATAACGACCAGAAAAAGTAAGTTTGTGTACCAATTATGAACAATAGAATTTCCCTTTTTAAGGGGGGAAATTCATTTAGACGAGTGAAAATGAGACAATCTTTGTATTTATTTTTTTTTTTTTTTTTTTTTTTTTTTTTTTTTTTTTTTTTTTTTTTTTTTTTTTTTTTTTTTTTTTTTTTTTTTTTTTTTTTTTTTTTTTTTTTTTTTTTTTTTTTTTTTTTTTTTTTTTTTTTTTTTTTTTTTTTTTTTTTTTTTTTTTTTTTTTTTTTTTTTTTTTTTTTTTTTTTTTTTTTTTTTTTTTTTTTTTTTTTTTTTTTTTTTTTTTTTTTTTTTTTTTTTTTTTTTTTTTTTTTTTTTTTTTTTTTTTTTTTTTTTTTTTTTTTTTTTTTTTTTTTTTTTTTTTTTTTTTTTTTTTTTTTTTTTTTTTTTTTTTTTTTTTTTTTTTTTTTTTTTTTTTTTTTTTTTTTTTTTTTTTTTTTTTTTTTTTTTTTTTTTTTTTTTTTTTTTTTTTTTTTTTTTTTTTTTTTTTTTTTTTTTTTTTTTTTTTTTTTTTTTTTTTTTTTTTTTTTTTTTTTTTTTTTTTTTTTTTTTTTTTTTTTTTTTTTTTTTTTTTTTTTTTTTTTTTTTTTTTTTTTTTTTTTTTTTTTTTTTTTTTTTTTTTTTTTTTTTTTTTTTTTTTTTTTTTTTTTTTTTTTTTTTTTTTTTTTTTTTTTTTTTTTTTTTTTTTTTTTTTTTTTTTTTTTTTTTTTTTTTTTTTTTTTTTTTTTTTTTTTTTTTTTTTTTTTTTTTTTTTTTTTTTTTTTTTTTTTTTTTTTTTTTTTTTTTTTTTTTTTTTTTTTTTTTTTTTTTTTTTTTTTTTTTTTTTTTTTTTTTTTTTTTTTTTTTTTTTTTTTTTTTTTTTTTTTGAGAAATAGTCATCCGATTATTTTGAAACTTAAGATATAGTTTATTGTTACTTTCTACATTAACATTTTTTTTCGGAAAAAATTAAAAAATGGCGGAGTTGCAGTACATGCCGAAGGTTGCGAAACGAATTGTTAA
The DNA here is from genome assembly GCA_017607545.1 of Acromyrmex charruanus. Taxonomy (NCBI): domain Eukaryota; kingdom Metazoa; phylum Arthropoda; class Insecta; order Hymenoptera; family Formicidae; genus Acromyrmex; species Acromyrmex charruanus. Next base: position 245,938 of record JAANIC010000943.1, on the reverse strand, counting down.
ATGGCGGGAGTTCTCTAATTTTTTGTGATGTCTAAAACAAAAACACAAAAGAGGTATTGTTGCTAACATTCATAATTTCTCGTTAAACCTAAAAAAATTAAAAAATTTGAAAATTAAAGAAATTACATACTCGTGAAAAAAAAATTTTTAGCCAAATTTTTGCTCAATTTTGCTCTGAAAAAGTACTTTGTAACATTTTATTTTGTGACACTTTTAGGTTTAATTAGGAATTATAAATATTATTAAAATATGTGCCAAATTTCAAAATGATTAGTTCTATAGTTTTGAGTGAGATTTTCCGCCAATTTTGAAAAAAGAGTTTTGAGAAAAATGAGTTTAAAGTTTCGAGTAGTAGAAAGATAATGTTTTCATCAACTTACCGACTAGTCAGCAATCCCAGACCCATACAATAGTCCTACTTCTTTATAAAACTCATTTTGCTGCAAAAGTTGTTCCTTTCGGGCTTTACGAGCCTCTTTAGTGCTATCCAAGCTGCGCCGCTTTTGCCTGTTTTTGTAGCAGTGTACTTGTTCTATAATGTTGTTGTACGAACTTTCAGATAATTCGTCGCAATATTCATTACAGAATAAATTAATCCCTTCCCTGCCAACACCTAAGAGATGCATAACAAATACAACTCTACGATAAATACTCTCTATTCAATTCATATCTAGTATTGATCAACGATCCGGAATTTATATCTCGGCGACCACAACAATAATATCACAAGCTTGAATCCGAGCCCTTGATTCTTCCTTTCCATCTTCCTCAAACTTCACTTTTTTTTACACTCAGAACAAATTACGAGATCTGAGAGAGCCGTGAATACAGTAAAAAATTCAATCAATCTGTAAGCGTGCAAAGGATTCTAAACGATTACTGCTGGTGCTACTGAGTTTTCTTGCACTTGCACTTGCTTCAACTGTTTCACCTTGCTTATTCGTGAATTGATTATCGTGGAAATGTCTTTTGTGGTTTTGGAAAGCTACTTCTTTGCTTCCTTTAGGATAAGACTGCATTTTAAATTGTCAAAAACGATCCGTACACACCGAATTCTGAGACTAAACTGATTGCAACTGGCTTGAAATGCTTGTTTGTAAAGGCAATGGAAATATTTTTTCTGTTATGTGTAAAGGTTTTTTCACTCGAAATGCTACACATATACTCTTTCCAAAACATCTGCTCTAATCGAAATAACAGTTTAAAAATTTAAAAAGAGGGGATTACAAAGAATAGGTCTCCTTACCCGAGCGCCCGAATATGTCTGTAGCGTGCTGCGGCGCAGAGCGAAGATGAGTCACAGACTCTAACTTCGAAAATATTTGGAATTTTGCTCTAAAATTTCGGGTACATATTTTTAAGATATGATACTTTTACTTTATGAAATAAAAAAATTTCACATTTTTTGAAGGTTCTAAATGAATTTCCCGCCTTAATTAAACTAACATCCAGAAAATCTAACTTGTCCTCACCTATTTCAGTTGTAAATTTTAGTCTAGAATGGAATGAATTGAAAGTGTTCACTAATGTATCAATGACGCATCATATGCTAACGCAATGTCATCAACATATCTCACATAAATGGATAGTGAAATTGGAAGTCTTTGTAATGCTTTCGTTTCAAAAGATCTTACCTAACAATATCCGCCACAATGGGTGATAATGGTGAGCCCATCGGAACACCAAAGGTCTGTTCATAAAAATTTATATTTTATAAAATCGTTGAAGCTAAAAATTGTTGAATTAAGAACTAATTCCAACGCTTTAAAAAAATTCTTTTTTGGGAATGCTCGTTTTTCTTTCAATGAGGTGCCATCTCCTCTCTATGCCTTCAAAAACCAAGTCAATAGGTATAATACATTTGTGAATAACGAGAACACGTCAAGGGACCTTTGTTGTCAGAGATTGTCAAATTAGAAATGTGTTTAATCAAATGAAAACTGTTCTTGATAAAACTATTTGCTACTGTCGTGTAGTATGTCATTTAAAAAAGACGCTAGATTATAGAAAGGGCTCGCACTGAAGAAATTATGATACGAAATGGAAAATCTATCTTGTGTATTTTTGGAAGATCATATGCAAGAGGCGCAACAAAGTTAGAAGCGTTCAATTTATTATATACAGAGTCCTCAACGAAACCGTGCTGTTTCCATCCCTTTAATAACGTCTTAAGTTGTGTTAACATTTTATTAATTGGATTATGTGTCAATGCCTTATAAGTCTCAGTGTTAGACAGTAAAGTTTCCATTTTTTGTACATATTCCGTCTTGTCAAGTGCCACGTTACCCTTGTCTTGTCAAGTGCCACCACTTTGTCCGCCCTTGTAAAAAGAATATGTGGATTGTTTTTAACAAATGATTTCGTTATTGATTAAGGAAAAAATACTCATCTCTATGTCAGTCCTACTAGCACGTGTCTGCTTTATCCCCTTGATTAAAGGAAAAATTCTGTTCCTAAATTCCCTAATGTTGGGTAATTTTAATCTGACAAAATTATGTTCGATGTGTTTTACAAATTCAATCGTGGTGTTTCTAATGTTGAACGTTGACAAGCAGAAATTCTCACCTAATTGCAACAGTGCTTTGACTTCCCATGGTATAATTGCGTTGTTAAGATTTTTAAACTATTTATCATTTACTTCAAAGATGTCATAAGAAATGTGTTTAAATTGGGAAGCAGAAAGTTCTACTTTAATCGTTTCGTTATTTGTGTCTTTATTTTTCAGTTCTTGGAATTGAAATTTTTTTTGAGAATTGCTGCTAACAATGTCAGGTAGTTTAGTCTCCGTTATATTGTCTACTACGTAATAAGTAATGTTCTTCATTTTTCCTTTATCACAATTATGTCCTTTTTGTAACCATAAAAATTTTTTGTTTAATCTCCGAGATTTACTCCTTACAAATCTATGCAAAATCTTGTATTGTGTGCTAAAAAATCTATTACAAATATTGAATGGAAGATGATTTATCAACTTTTTCTCTAAATGACACATAATTGGTACCACAAATCTATTTTTTCTGATCATTATCTTAATTATTTTTCCAGACAATTCAGACATCCTTTATGCCAAAAAATGGGAACAATCGTCGGTTTAATTGATAAGGTTCTTTCTTTGTCCCATTCTATTTACCATCAAGAGAATTTTGAATTAATTATTAAAATTTTTTTAAACAATGGATATCACTGAAATTCATATTCTCTGAAATAGGTTGTCAAAAAAATTTAAACAATGGAATGAACAGGGTAACACACCTACAGACAAGATAACGGACAATAATGAAGAAAAAATTAATCACAAGTTTTTCACAATTTATACTCGTTTATACCACTTTTATCAGAAAAGATAAAAAACTTTTTGAAAAAAATGCCTTAATATACATGGCATATAAAGGGATTAATAATCTTAGGGGGTTCATCAGGGATCACAAAGACGTTCGTCCTAAGCTATCTCATACAGACATTGTGTATAAAATTGATTGTCGAGATTGTGAAGCATCATATGTGGGCCAAACAAGTAGATGTTTGAAGACACGCATAAGTGAACATAGAAATCACATAAATTAGAACACATAAATTAGAACACATAAATTAGAACACTACGTAGCATTCCGTAATAACAGAACACAGGATCAGCCATCAACATAATTTTTATTGGAAAAATATCAAGATATTAGATGAGCAAAAGGTACTTAATAAAAGATTGATTTCGGAAGCGATCCATATAAAGCATCAGAAACAGAGTTTGAATTTACAGAATGATACGTATTTTTTGGACACCCACTATACATGGATTTATTTGCGAAAGTGTGACATTGATTTTACCTCCCTTTGTTCTTATTTTATATTTATTTTTATCTTTTTATTTTTATGTTATTTTATTCCAATTACTACTTAACTTTATTATTTTGATCTCTCATTGTATCTCTGATGTCTACTGTCGACATCACAAGACCTTTAACGTCGAGTCGCGAGAAAACGCTTACATGTAAGGTAATATAAAAAACGCAGACAGATGATTTTAATAATTCTCTAATTTTTTCGTTTTCGTGTTTCTCTGGAATGACTACACAGCTGACAATCTGACAATCTGATGGGCAATGTGATTCTATCGAGTGACGCAATGTACATGACTTCGTTTTTATTATATGTAAGTTTTTATAATATTATTGTATAAGTTAATATTTTTGATAATCATTGGGCTAATTCATTACATAGCTAATTTGGCATAAAAAAGAATGAACTAAATTGTTGGGAATTCAATTTGGAATTTGCGTTAATTATGTAACTTCGATTTATATTTTATATTGATAAGAATCCGAATTGATGAGTATATATCTTATTCGTTTTGTTACATTCACACGAAAATAAAGAATTTTCTTCTGCAAAGCAGAAACATGTTCCGAACAGCTGATGACGGCTTTGATGGGCTTTTTTTACATTTTTTACTGATATATATATATATATATATATATATATATATATATAAAATGCAATATTTTTTCAAAAATTATGCAAATTTGTCCCATTGTCTTTTTACAGTCTCAACAAATTATCTTGTTTTATTAAAGCACAGAAAGATCCTGTTCTCACTTATTCTTATAAAGATGTAGTTGATATAAAATTTTTTGCAATAATTGTGACGTTACTTATGTCGGGCAAACTGGCAGACAGTTAAAGACCAGATTTTCTGAACATAAGAATCACATAAAAAGAAATACTACCACTAATTCTGTCGTAACGAATCACCGATTGCAATTTGGACTGGATGATTTTAAATGCGAAGTTGAAATTTTAGATGTAGAGGCTATAAGAAAGCTTAGTAAACTATAAGAAGCGTTTAATTTCTGAAATCAAATAACAAAGAAACGGCATCAATTTGAACACGGAATTACTTAACCAAGCATACCATTGTTATTTAGACTTTTAATATGTTTATGTATTTGACATATATCGGACTCGATTATATGTTAAATTGTCACCGTTAGTTCAAATGTAACTGCGAGACTTGGAGCTCTGGTCCTGTCGCTTATTACGAGATAACCTCATCATGTTACGTTGGAGAAATTTTATAATTCATACAGATATATTTCAAATGACCGCATTCGTCGGCGCTTCTCAGGTTAGTTGTTGCGATTTTGTTTCATTCCGAATAAACTTAAACACATTAAACTAATTACTACAGACTATCCAGCTTGCGAACTAGTTTGGGAACGCTTTCCTGCCTGACAATTGCGTGAGGAAGTGAGCGGACAGTCACGTTATTTCACCATTCAAGTCTAGGATAATTTTTATAACACTGAAGAAGACCAGCAGTTAGCCGAAACGTATATTTTTTTCATTTCGTTCTCAATTTTAAGAGATGACGTTATATTATTAATTTTATTATTGACTTAACATCTTTTATATTTATATATTTTTATCAACTGTTAGCGCACGAAGTACAGCGCAGGTTCCTACAATCTTGATTTTGTATATTTGTTGTATTATGAATTGAAAGAATCATTAATTAATTTTGTTTATTCTTGGTTAAAACTATAAATATAATTATTATTTACTAATATTAAGGGGTTGCATTGGAAGTTGCTGTTCACGTCTAGATGGTTCTAGCTGCATATGCTGTGGCCAGAGACATCTGTTACTTATGTCGTTTTGAAGTGTGAACATTTTCCACTAAAATATAGACAAACATCATCCTTTATTCACACATGTGCTTTTCCAAAATGGAACGCAATAAGTTGTTCATTCGATGTGTATTTCTATATTTCTTTGATTTGAAAAAAAGTTTCAAGATTCAATCTATTGATTTTTGATATTATTTTTCTTTTTCTCTTTTATTTTGAATTGATCCTGCCAGCTTAATATTAAGCTAGCAGCGCCACGATTTTTTTCGAAATGGCACACGGTACAAAATTATCATTACGGTACAATTTAGTACGTAGGAAAAAGTTTCTGCAATCTAATACTTTCAGTGGCGCCAACGTTCTGCTACTATCATATCCGTAAAATTAGACGTTTTTAACCTATAATTCAGTTGACAGTTTGTACCCAAGCCAATTAGTTTTGTTTGCATAGTATTTTAAAAGAAGTTATTTTGTGAGAAAATGAAAATTTCGCGTGAAAATTTTCGGGCAATGATTTTTTACGATTACAAATGTAATCTAAGTCCGAAACAATGCATCGATCGATTTCATTTAGCTTTTGGGGATGGAGCACCATCCAATAGGAGTGTTTACAATTGGTTTGTCGAATTCCAGCGTGGACGTATCGTTCTTTGTGACGAATTCTGTGAAGGTCGTCCATCCACGTCTGTTGTTGCCACTGATGTTGATGCTGTGCGTGAAATGATTGAGCAAGACTGGCATATGACATACCGCGAGATTCAAGCATCCTTAGGCATTGACATGAAAACAATACATACGATTTTGCATGATCACTTGAGCGTACGGAAACTTTGCAGTCGTTGGATCCCACACAATTTGACCGAAGCTCAAAAACAGGCTCGTGTTAAATGGAGCAAAGAAATTCAACCGAGGTCGGTCAAATTACAACATCGTTACTCTGGGGACGAAACATGGATCTATTCATATGAGCCCGAAAGTAAACAACAATCCACTGTTTGGAAAACATATTTCAAAATGAACCGAAACCAACAAAAGTTATTCGTTCACGCAGTGCTGCCAAGCAAATGATTGCTTGTTTCTTCAGTTATACCGGACATGTGGCAACCGTGGCTTTAGAGGATCGAAGGACTGTAAATACTGATTGGTATACAACAATTTATTTGCCAGAAGTCATAAATGAATTGCGTAGAACAAACCGAAATCGTCACATCATCCTTCATCATGACGTGACAACGCTGTCACACAGCACGTCAAACCGTTGATTTTTTATCCAGTAAAAATGTCGAATTGATGACTCATTGTCCGTATTCCCCTAATTTATCATCTAATGACTTATTTTTGTTCCCAAACGTTAAAAAGAAGATGCGTGGTGAGCGATTTGAGTTGCCTGAAGCAGCTGTTGAAACATTTCGTACATTGATTTCTGAGGTTACAGCCTCAGAGTGGAAAAAATGCTTCGAAAATTAGTTCGAGCGTATGCAAAAATGTATCGATCTTAAAGGCGAATACTTCGAAAATCAATGAAGCCATTTACCGAATTTTACATGTTTTTTTTCATATTGTTTGCAGAAATTTTTCTAGCAGCCTACGTACTAAAACTTCCGTTAGGTCCGATTTGATTCTGCTGATTTGGTCCTGCTAGCTTTATAGAGTTGCTCGAATGAGAGGTTCTCTCGCACCCAGCGAATTCTTCAAATTTGACACCAAGCGATTATCTATTCCGATTGATACAACATGCTCTGGAAGATACACACTTCCGTAATTACAGCAAAGTCGAAAATTGGGTTGCTGAATGAATTGGCTCAAAAGACAGATCATTCTTTCGTCGCGGAATTCAATTTCTGCCAGAAAAATGAGAAAAAGTAGCTTCTGAGAACAAATACTTTAATTGAGATATTCATACATTTTGTTATTGAAATAAATGCTCAAAAACAACGTCTTTCAATGCAATCTCCTAATATTATAGCAGTAATAAAAATGGTACTTCTTGGCAATTATTATTTAATCATGCAATTATAGTCACAAATGTTAAAAACATTTCTCTCACTGTACGCAACTAATTAACGTCTGTGTGTGATGTTGGCACTCCCACTTTCATAAAATACATATAGAGTACTATAAACAAAAAAATTTTTTGCTATTTTTTTGTTCTAAGATACTGCCAAGAAACATCAAGAATTTTGAATAATTATACTTATACCAATATCGGTCATAATACGCCACACCTCTAGTGAGATTTTTTAACTTAAACGGCGAGCAATAAATTCAGAATTGGGATATTCTCAGAGCAATTTCAGAAATATTTTAAGATCAAACTTAGCCTAGTGATTAATTGATGTAAATTAATAAAATAAATAAAGGGCATATGCCACAATGCAAGTTCTTGATAGCGGGATAATATTGTATTTTATTATGTTTGGCATATAATTCAAGTAATAATAATTATAAATGTCCTCGATGTCCTTTTTCAGTATATAAAAACAACAGGAAGGGAGGGGGGATTGATCACTAAAGTAGGTTTTGTACAAGAGCTAGGTAATTCAATGGTAACCCAACGAAATTTTGAGTAATCCGAGATAATTTTTGAATTTTTGAGATAATTTATATCTAAATAATCTTTAGCTAATAATCTAAATAATCTTTTCTCAGGTACCTTTTTATATTTAATTTGATTAATCGCAAAATTTTTAATTTGATACTAAGTTGTGATATCATGATTTAACAAAGAGTCTGTAATTTAACACTAAGTTGTGGTGTCGTTTATAGTAACAAAGTGTCTGTGTTACTAAATATTTTTGGTGTTTTTAAATATTTTTTTATTTATTGTATTTTATAAAACATCTATTAATTTATATTCAATTATTATTTTGTTAGTATTAAAAAATCTTAAACGTTAGTCGAACTTGTTACTATCTACACATACATATAATACATATTCTGTTTAAAATTTTTATATTTTTGTGTTCCTGTATGCAATAAATAATTGTTTTATAAAATTGTGTTTTTTTTTCTTAAGCGATGAAAATCTAAAATCGATGTTCTCGAAGATACTTATTATAGTGATTTATAAAGATATGAGTGATCTGAAGAAATACTTTATATACTTGTATAAGGTAATCATAGTCCGTTGTATAAGGTAATCGTAGTACTCATAGTCCGTTCTTATTTCAAGACTGTCTTAAATAATGTCTCAAGACATAATAAAGCTAATACGTCCTCTGATTGGTTCGTGACTTCTTAAGATTGTATTTATTCGACTACGAATATCGGCCTTAAATGAGTAAAGTAAATTTGGAAAAATTTCTGGTAATCTCAGAAAATATGACGTAATTTTAAATACTCTAAGGTAATTTTGGATAAGTAATATGAAGTGGTACTTGATAATCTGAAATAATTTGAGGTGGTATTAGACAATCTTAAGTAATCCGAGGTAATTTAAAGATAATCCCGACGTAATCTGTATCAAGGATAATTTTTGTACTCTATAAATGCTCGTGACCAAATCCTCCCGAAAAATAATAAATATAAATGTTTACAAATTACTTCGCAAAATCAAAACATTAAGAGTTCAATTAATTACAAAATCGAATTAAAAATGAATCAAAAAGATGATAACGCAAAACGCTTGTTAATAATAAAATTTTTTTATGATTCGTCAGTGAATTTGCAAATTTTTATTTCTTCTTAGTTCTTAAATGTATAATTTTTTTCACTTGATAGAACCGTAATTCTTGCGAGATACAAAATTTCCAGATTCTATTACATTAAATAAATCATTTTTTATTAGAAATTCATTAGTACAAATAAAAATTCCGTGTCTCTACCTGTGTTCAGGTTTCTTTACGTTAACAGCCAGATTGTGAACCGAGAATGGAGTTATGTGTAGTACTGAAATTATAAATTGTCTACGAATATTCATCGCATGGATATCACATATATTTGAATCAGAAAAAGAAAAATTAGGAGAAGATAAAAATATTAAGTGGGGACAGAAATATTCAGTACAGATAATAAATATGCATCCGGTAATTTCTCTGTGTCGCTCTGCTTGTTAATGCCATCAGATTGCTTCTTGATGAAAATCATCTCCGAAATAATTCTTTTATAAAATAATGTTTTCTAATCAAAGTTTGAATATTATTCCAATCCATTTCGTGTTCGTAATTCAATTTGTGTTGCAACGCTACAGACAAAGAGCCAGGTTTTTTTATATCGGACATGTGCTTTTTTATTCTCGTTTACTCTTTGTCTGTCTCACATAAGAAGCAACAAGACAACCTATTTTGTAAATAACCTCATTTCGTTCCATCTTAGCTAATTTATCTTTCCCTGTTTTTATAAACCAATTCAGACAATTCATTGCCTTATAAGCTGAATTGAAACTATTTTTTTTAATGATATTTTTAACTTTATCTGATATTCCATTTAAATATGGAATTATAAAGAATTTTTTCATTTTGATTTTAATAGAGTTGTTATTACAATTTCTTTCATTCTCATATTGGTTATCCCTTCTTGATAATGTCTTTATTCTATTATTTATTGTAGTTAACAAAAATAAATCAAGATGACAGTTCCTAGCTAAAACATTATGAGTTCAATGTTCTTAACATGATAGACTGGATATAAAAGAAACAGGATTCTATCCAATTGCCCGATTATCACTCCTCTTTTGTATTCTAAATGTGTAAAACAGAATAAAACAGAATAAAATATCGCTACTAAAAAACTTGCGTTGTGGCACATGCTCTTTATTTTATTAATTAGAATTATTAACTACTTGAACTCTTTTATTATCCTTTAATAACCTTGTACACGAATTAGCATCATCACGCTATTGTTTGAATTTTTTTATTTAAACAATGAGCAATAAATTTAGGATGGGGATATTCTTAGAGTAATTAATTTCTTGAAACGTTTTAAGATCATTATTAAATAAAATATAAGATTTAATTAAGAAATAAGATTTAAGACCATATTTAAATAAATTGTACGTGACGGTAACATTGCTGATGCCACATTTTTAATAAATTCTATTAATTTAAACAGTGAACAATAAAATTGGGACCAGAATGTTCTAAAAGCAGTAAATAATAGAATCATTTTAATATTAAGACCAAAGTAGCAATTAAATTTTTAATATTCCTTAGTTTCATACGTGACGTATACGAGTACATTAAAGCAATTAATTGCTGGGCTAATTTTGGTCTTAAAATGTTTCTAGAATTAATTGCTCTAAAAATATGTCGATTCCGAATTTATTGCTTGTTATTTAAGTAAAAAAATTTCACCAGAAGTGTGGCAGTGCTAGCGTACGTGATAACCGTGATATTGGTATAAGTATAATTCAAAATTCTTCATGTTTCTTTGCAGTATCTTAAAGCAAAAAAGTAGCAAAAAAATTTTGGTATATGTATTTCTTTGTTTATAATATATGTGTTTTACGGAAGTAGAGGGCTAACGTAACGTCAAGTTAACACTTCCACGTTTGAAATTAATTTCCTGCGAATGGAAAAGAGCAAAAAATTCAGGTAATTTTTCTTTGTATTTTGTCAAATTTGCTAAATTAGAGCAATAAATTAGCAATAAATTAGCAATAAATTAGCAATAAATTAGCACTTAATTACAGTATACGGGCGAATTTTTTTTAATGGTGAAGGTTCCATCTTTACAGATGTAACTAATTATTGCACATTGTAAATGTAAAGGACTGTCAGAAGATCAATAAAGTCGAAATTTTCACAAAATGGAAATTTAAGCTTATTATTTATATATATTATTAATAGAACCGATGATGTGCAATATGCTTACATCAGGCTATTTCGAATGCTTTTCTTTGTAGATAGATCACGTGCTTATTTTCACCTATTTTTAAATATGTCGTGTATAAATCACATTTTAGAAAGAACATGTGATTGCGAATCTTAAGACTGACTACATGACTTAATTGAAACGGCTTCATTCTTTGTCAGACAAATAAAATTGTCTCGGTGATAATGTATCATCTTTGTTATGCTTAACGCATCTTTCCTGACATAATACCCGAAACACGTATATACCTAATCGTATGTGACCGAGAAACCCTTGATATCGTCGATGTTTCCTTTAGTTCTTTCATCACGCGACTTTCAATTACTCTATCTCTACTGAATTATTCATAAATATTGTATCAGCTGGTTGAATAATATAACTATGGCGTTCGTGGACGTTTCCAGAGAAACTTAATAAGCATCAACTCACAAAAGAGCGACGTAGAACGAACTCAATGTTACGTACGCGCAGTACTTATCTAATTCCCAATTACTGAAATTAATATGCTATCATCTCACACATACACGAAAGAACGAGTTTACTAAAGTATCTAAAAATTTAAATATTAGGTGTACAAATAAGTTTCCGTTGTTTTTTATCAAAAATTAATTAATTAATTGATTTCAAACGATGTGAAATTGCTTGTTGAGTCACTCCTAATGTAAGTGCAAGTTCTTTTTGCGTTTGGCACGAATCTTCATTCAATAATGCTTCCAATTCCGCGTCTTCGTACACTTTCGGCCTTCCGCTACGTTCTTTGTCTTCGACGTCAAATTCACCGTTCTTAAATTTTTGAAACCATTCACGACAACTTGTCTCACTTAAGGCAGCCTCACCATATGCTTCTACAAGCAATTGATGAGCCTCAGCTGCAGATTTCTTCAAATTAAAGAAGTAAATCAAAAGTTCCCACAAATGACGCTTATTCGGCTCAAAATTCGGCATTTTCGCACAAAAAAAAATATATGATGCTGATACAAAATCGCTAGTATTTCAAGATTATGTTGTTGACAGATGTCCAACCTTACAATATAATGTTTTACATCAGACAATTTTAACCATAGCTTGCTAGTGGCGCCGTCTTTTGTCAAACAACGGAAACTTATTTGTACACCTAATAGATATAGATCTATAATAGATAAATTTTATTGAATCAAAATAATTATGTAAGAAACTTGAACATGATGAGCAATGCTGCAAAATGTTTGGTAATTATTTAGTATACGGAACTATCCTCTAATAATCTTGACCTTGATATGTGTTGCCCCCGAGTGACCTTGAAAAAATTTTAGCCGTCGCTCGTTGTTCGTTAAAAAGTTGTTACCAAAAAAAGTTGATCAAAAGAATGTGATTTTAAAGAATTTGTGTTTGTAAAGCAGATATTCCTAGAAAAAAAACCAAATATACCATCACACACATCAGTTAACTGAACTAACTTTTGCAAAGAGAGATTTGCAAAGAGAATTCATGTAATTTAATAACTTGGTAAAACTATATAAATGGAGAACAATGTCAATTGTTTGTAAAGCAGGAAATTTGTGTTTTTGAAGTAAAATATTAGTAGTTTTGAAATAGAAAATTTGTACACTTATTTAAAAATTTTCTACTTTAACAAATATTCAATTACAACAATCTGGCTTCTCAGCTCATGAATCAATGATTAACAAACAATCAAAGTCAAATTGACGGAGAAGGAATTATTGTCGAAATCGATAAGGCAAAATTTGGACATCGACAATATCATCGCGAACGACTCGTTAAAGGACAATGGCTTTTCAACGAAATAATACGCAACATAAAGAAAATGTTTATCGTACCAATTGAATCCCGTGACGCACAAATATTACTACCGCTCATTCGAAAATATATCACTCTTGGATCAATAATTCATACTTGTTGATTGTTGAAAAGCATACGGCCTAATCGACCCAATGTATCAACATAAAACAGTGAATCATTTACAACATTTTGTGGATACAGACACAGGCATTCATACTCAAAATATCAAACGTCTGTGGAGAAATATTTGCGGAATTATACCTCGATATTATAGTAAACAATCCTATTTCGTCCATTACCTTGCAGAATTTATGTTCAAAAAAGCGTTTGATACACATGAACAATTAGATAGTTTTTTTAACGTAATGGCTAAAGATGCCACATATAAGCGTAGAAATTCGGACAAATTCTCTGCTCTAAAGACACAAAAATTATATAAGAAATTATATAAGAAAATATTTTGCGCTGTTAAAGTAGGGAATTTGTTTCATCGGAGCGCAATCGTGTTCTAAAGTTAGGTTTTATTGATGAATTTTTTTGTTAATAAAGTTTAAGGAACAACAAACGCTAAAATTTGTTCAAGATCACTCGGAGTCATGACCATGACAACATATGTCAAGATTATTGGAGAATAGTCTCCTACAGTAAATGATTAATAAAAATTTTAACATTCTCAGTTTAAACGTTTTATATAATTATTTTTACAGTCCAACAAAATTTATTTCTAAATTTCTATCTAACTAAATTTTTAGATGTTTCGATAGGAAATTGAATTCTTGTGTCCGTTACATAGCTTTAGCAGGTTGCAATATTCTTTAAATCTTACTGATGTGTTGTAGTACCCGTGAGATTAAAGGATATAGATTTAAAATGTTGATGTATACTGTTTTAATATTCACATGCCATAATATTTAGAACATTGCTGAACAAAATGTCGCGGATTGATATTTCTAAAATGTTAATTGTGTCATTAGCATGCTAGGAATGATATTTCACTATTTTCAATGACCTAAATAGCTTTGATTCTATTGTATCCGAGATGTGTATCAGTAACTTTATTTCTTATAATCAATTAGTGCTTAATATTTTTAAATGTTCCATTCACAGTTAATGAAGTAATACATTTATTTTTTTTTGCAACAATATTTTCTTACGTGGAAAATATGTTACATCTGATTCAGAGAATTGTGAATTTATAATTATGTAACTCTTCATATGTTTTATATGGTTTATCAAATTTCTCAAAATTATGTATTTACTGCTTATAATGGGATAATATTTAATTTTACGTCAATCAGATTTTGAGATAATTCTTCGTCAAAGGTGTCATTATTTCTTGGCACTGTCAGTTCCTATATAAGATAAAAAATGAAAAATGTAATCTTGCTGCAAAAAAGAGATGAAATTTTAATTTGTTTCCATGTAGTTTAAATCTATTCAAAATATCGTCATACCGAATGCGAATCTTACCAATTGAAAATTTGTCTTATTTTTTGTATTTTAAATGGGTAATTGCCTGCTATTTTTCAAGTGTACACTATAGGATAATCGATTATTTAATGTGTTAATTGTAGTGTACTGAGAAAGAGAGAAAAGTTTTACATAGTACTATAATTATAATTATTATTAGGTGTTGGAATTAATTCCGTAGCGTTTTTTTAATGAAAGAATGTCATTTATTTCACATGAGCATTAAAAAATACATTAATGAAAGTACTTCCCATCACTTTCTACTACTTTTGACCATCTTTCTGGCAGTACATGAATCCCGCGTCGGAAAAACGACATGTCTTTTGAGGCTATCCAAGAATCGATCCATTTTTGAGCTTCTTCGTAAGAATGAAAGCGCCGGTCAGCTAGGCCATGTGCCATCNATACTACTATGTTATTAATAGTAATTTTCAATTTCAATTTCAATTTATTTATTGTGCAATACAATACAGGAATTACGTTTTGTGTAGTACATTAAGTACACAAATGGTGAGGTATCAGCAAACTGCTGCAAACTACGTCCCTTCCAGAACACAGTAACATACAAAATATTACAAAATAGTAAATGAACATAACAATTTAAATAATTCTAAATAATTCTACTGCTAAAGCATGAGATAAAAAAATATAGTTGATATAATTCAGTTAAATTGTGTAAATGACAAGAGTTCAGTAGGCATAGTCATTACAGAGAATACCGTGATGTTACAATCGCTTTAATTAACAATAATGACTGGAAATTCGCAAACAAAGTTTTGATAGAAATTGAGTTATTATTGATTGTTCGCCGATATAAATTTGACGGCGGCGCGGCGGGACGAAAAGAAAGCAAGGAGACAGAAGAATGAATGGAATGTGATAATATGTTGTGAAATTATATTTATAATTATATGAAACAAAATTAGTGACTGAAACTGACTTAACTATAAATTATAATTAATTAAATTATGGTAATTGCAACCATTTTTTAGTAGAATATTATTACTAACATTATAGCAGCAATAGCTATTAATTATGGTATCACATAATTACTAATCACAAATACCAAAAACTTCTTTCAGCATATTAAATAAATTGCCTTTAATCGCTTCATTAAGAGATTTTTTGATAATTGTTCTGTTGCGAAATCACACCGGTTTCTACCGTCCGCGTCATAAAGGCCGATGTCACGGCGCACGGTGCTGCGGCTCCGGCCTTGTTCGGCCGCCTTCTCAATCACCCGCGTCGCGTTCGCGATGTTCGCGATGTTCGCGATGTTCGCGTCAGTCGAGCAGGGCGCGCGCCTCCGAACGGTTCGTCTGTACGGTATATCGCGTGCACAGCGAAGAGCGAGTCACTCTGCCACTCTCGGCACGAGGCACGAGCCGACGCCGACGAGCCGTCGTGACATGCGATCGACACTCGCCGCGCCTAACGTACGTGACCGGATGCGAGAAGCAGTGACGAACGATAAGAAGTGTCTCTCTTGTCCGCGAGGATCGTCGCTATCAATTTTCACCGAGGAGCGATCGAGATTTTTGTAGTAAATTCATTGATGAACGAACGAACGAATGAACGAATGAACGAATGAATGAATGAATGAACGAATGAACGGATCGGACGTGGAGATTCGCGAAATATTTAATAAATCCTGCTGGGACTCATGCTGCAAATATCGAGGAACATGCTGCTGTTGCACTGCTGCCGAGGATTTATATTTGGGATGATAAAGGAGAAACGAGGAGAACCCTGACCGCGGGTCTCTCGATTGACCGGCTCTCAAAGCTTGCGGAGCTTTTTTTAATCGAGCGATCGCGACGTGCAAGGTCGTAAGCTTTTTCGAGTGGCGTGATATCAGTCAACTTTTTACAACTAATAATAATTGGTGTAGTTTTCCTCATCTCGTTCTTTTCGTCATGTGAAAAACGAACTCGACAATGATCTCTCTTCTCATGATGCGAAACGCATTTCCTCATATTCGAGCATCTCGTCCTTCTCAACGTTGATCACTCGATCGAAGATCTTTCTACACTTTCTTGACTCTGCCGGAAGGTTCAATCGATCGTTGAGCGCATGTCGGATACGCCAAGAACACACACGGAGCATCGATAAATATGCATGTTGAGAAGAAAATGATATGAGTCGAAGACAAAAGTCGATAAGGTACGAACGACTGTCGAGGACGTTAAACCGCGAGCGAAAAATTTCCGCATAGGAATTCCATCATGTCGTCGTGATGACGTAGAGAAGAGCAGTGATCGAAGAAAGTCATAGATTGATTGAGACTCGGTTTGCACCGACTGTCTACCGTGTGGGTAGACGAAGTGTGCGAGAAGAAGAGTGCGAAGGGTCAGTTTCTTCCGACGATCTCAAAGAGCGAAACACGCTAAATGAAAGTCTTACTATGCTAAGATATGACGACGTAGAGCCGTCTGCAAGGTGAGCGTTTGTGATCTCGCCTATCGCTTTCGTGAAGAACGCCTGACATGGGCAGAAATGTTATGAAAATGATTTGCATTATAATGTTTATTATTGCGATGCATAATACTCATCAGTTCTACTGTTCTTTTTATTTCAGTACGTGGAATTTTTATAAACTATTTAATTTTATGATATTAAGAGTGGGGGGGAGGGGGAATAACAGATACATTTGATGTGTACATTCTATTTTAAATAATTATAACAATTTTTTAAATAATTATAGCAATTTTCTTTTTTTACGAACTAAATGCATTGTAAAATAATATAACAAAAATAACAAAATTGTATTTCTCTAATTTTAGATTACAGAAACTACATTTTTGTAATATTTTAAAAAGATTTCGACTTTTTATGTAACATGAGTATTAATTAGATAATCCTGTTGGTCTGTTCCGATCTATTTGACCCAAAGTAATTAATTTTCTTCATAATGTATATATATTATTTAAAAATGTTTTTCTTTGATATTTAATCTGTTAATGTAAGATGTTTCGTGTGTGAAATTTTTTTATTTTATGGATCTTTTAAATTATATTGATATGTGATATATAGTAAATTTGAACAGATCAGCAAGATTAACTTTCCAGAAGTATTGAATCTCAATTATAAATCTCTTTATCAAATGTATCTATAATTTAATTTCCTTTATGTTACATCCGCAAATTGAATCATTCTTATTAAAATATACTCAATATTGAATCATTCTTTTTTTTTCTTTTTTTTTACGAATTTTAGGTGTCATTTTGGTTCTTTGAAATTAATTAAAGTAACGTGTCTTTGAATTAACGTAAATTGAATTAATTAAATGAGTTTTTACACATTTAGTGTTTGTAACTGTTTTTTTGGCGTCTGAAGTTAAAATATTTAAAAAGTTTGAAAAAGAATTGTGTTGCTCTGAATTATATGGGAAGATCATTTCAGTTTTCAATGAAGAATATTTCGTTCTATTTATTAAACGCACCTTTTACCAAATGTCTTAGAAATATTCTCCATTAATATTAGATTAGGAGTCTTTATAAGTTGAGAAAAAGATCTTTCCCCATCAATATCTTCGTAAAAATGATCAAAATTTAAATTTAAAAGAAGTGTTTTAAAGCTTGAAATCTCTACTTTCGAATGGTTGTCACATTTTTTTGAATTTATGTGAGTTTTGTAATTTTTATATATAGAAAACTATGAGCTGAAAAAAATGAAAAATTTTCTTTTTACTTTATAGGTCTGTAGCGTGCTCAGAAAAAAAATTTAAACATATTTTCGACTATCTATCGTGAAAACTTGAAACTTTCCCTACAAAATTGTTTTTTAAAAAACAATTGTTCCTACAATTTTTGTTCCTAAGTTACCCGCGGATTAAGTAAAACGGAACATTCTAACTTTATCGCTCATAACTCCGTTAAAAATCATTGTATCACAATTAAAAATACAGATTCTCAAAGCTGAAACGTTGCACTATCAAGTGTGTATGGTGTAATTACCAATTTTTTAAAAATAGAATATATAGGTTGCTAAAAAAGTTTTTTTACTAATTTGTAAAGGGACTTTTTTCCTAACCCAATACTTTCCTTGAATTCGTATTTTATAAAAATGAGTTCGCACAAAATAATCAAATTTGCTCGTATTTTATAAAAGTGAGTTTGTATGATAGAGCCGAATTATTCTCATAAATTAAACGACTTATTTTTGTAACGTTCCGAGAATGACAAGTTGCTCGATGTTGCTCGTGGCCACGATCAATGAAAATGACGTTACAATGTCGTTTGTTCACGCGTTACATTACCCTTTCTTGTATGCTATACGTCTGCCTCTTATGGAAGTTAGATATACATACAAGAAGTGTAAATTTACATAAGGATCGCAAGCGAAGACCGTGTTGTATAAAGCGGCGTCTAACTAATGGAACTTTAAACTTTAAGTCTTAAATTATAAGAAATTAAATGGTTGACTAATCATAGTCGATTATTCTCATTACATTCGACTGTGAATTCGATTGATGAATTTTTTATGGTTCAAGGCTTAATGTTTAAGTTTTATATCTCTTTAGTCCTTATAATCTCATTGTACACGCCGCTTTAGATTGACCGTTTTAATTCGCCCATATAAAATTCTTTTTTAATTACTACATTGAATAGATGCACGGAAAAAGTGATTTTGCTAAAATATCTAAAATTTTGTTGAATTCAGAAAATAATAATTTTGTTGGACTATCAAAATAAAATTATATTAGAAACTCAAAAATTATGAGTATAATCCTGCAAAAAATTTTGGTATTCTATCAAGCAATTGAGTTTTCAACAAAATTATTTTCAGATCTGTATCCAGCAAAATTTTAAATTTTTTAACAAAATCATTCTTTTCGTATAGAACTTTATATTCTTACTATCATACTCTACTCCATCTTTTATCCGGAAGATACGTTTATCGCTATGTAATACTGATCCTAGTTTTGACCGATTACACATTACATAATTAATTATGTGTTATACAATTGCTATTACTTTTCTATTGCTATTTCGTTAATTATTATGAGTGTTTGAATAAGTTTCCGCCATTTTCTAAGAGACGTCGTCACGAATACTACATGCATAGAATTCCAGTGGCAACTGTTGTATTTAAAAGTACTATACACAAGATTTTATATTTAGTATATGACATTTGATGGACGACATTTTTGTCATTGCATTGAAAATGTCGACTTTTTTGCCAACAAAACAGCATTTGCGGGAAGTTTTACTGCATTGTTTATTGTTAAGAAAAGTACAGCTGAAAGTTATCGTTTGCTTGTGGAGGTGTATAGAGAGCTCCATCCGAAAGAATGGTTTCAACGCTTTAAAAGTGATGATTTCGATAAAAAAATAAAGAACGTGAATTTGCACCGAAAATTAAAAAATGAACAAGTAGAAGCATTACTTGATGAAGATCCATGTCTGCTGAAAGAATTGTTAGAGGCATTAAATGTTAATTATCAACTGCTAGCAAATGTTGATTAATCAACTGCTAATAAATGTTTAAAAGCAAAATTTCACAAAAAAAAACAGCGAAAACTTATTTAAACACTCAATATAAATTATTTACGTAAGAATTTAAAAAATAATGTTAATATTTGCACTGAAAAAATAAAATTATTTTACATTTCGAAAATGTGTTCACTTTTTGTCAATTTCAGAGATCAAAATTTTACAGCCTGTAAAATTTTGATCTCTTTTGTAAAAATTGTGTGATTAGGAAGCTTGGATATATTTAAAGAATAACAATTGATCTACGGAAAAGTTAACAGCGATTCTGGCCGAATGCCAGTCGTGATCTCACCAGTGTGCGTGCATTGATATGGATCGCTTACCTTTTCAATAAGCTCGAATATGAGGAGAATAATCGACTATGATTAATGAATTTCTTAAGACTTAAAGCTTAAGTTATACGCCTTAAAATCTTATGTAGGCATTTTATTTCTGTAATGTGTTTTCATTTCAGAAAAAGAAAGGAACATTGTATAATTTTTCCACACGCTTCATTTATATTTTTGGCACCTTTCACATACGAAATGATTTTATTAAAAACTTGACTCTAAACATGAGCTTTAGTTTCGCTCAAAAAACAAATTTAAAATTTCTGTTTAAATTTTTTTAAGTTGTAATTTTTCTGCAATAAAATATATTTTAAGAGATTTTGTACAAGTTATTTGAAATTCAATGAGTTACGTAAACTATGCTACGAAATAAATATGCTAGCAAATGATAACATTGAAATTACATACAAAAAAATAGTTATGTTTTACATGTAAAAAAAAAACAATTTTCTCAATTTGAAGAATTTTTCATGCCTGACATGTTTCTTCGTCATTTGTCGCAGGAAGTATGATTTACTATCAGTTCTACAACTAGCAACTTTTAAATCCCGATTTCTGCACGCACCCAACTTTGTTCGTCTTACGAACGTGCCGATTGCATGTTGCGGCATTCGACGTGACGAAGTCACGACAGCTATTTTTCCTAAATTTACGGTCAGAATAGGCTATATAATAATTTGAAACGGATATCTGCTTTAGCTTTAGCGCAGTTGCAATACACGTCGATGAATTTGACAACTCGAATGTCTTTATAATCTGATATCTTGCTGTTCTCGTACTTTCGAAACTACGAACTATTCTTAGTCAATAGTTGCACAATTGATGGTCTAATCTTAAGTCAGCTCCAGACGACATGGTCAATGTACATCAACACTGGCCAATGTGACATATTGACCGTATTATGTTATGTGTATAAATTTCATATGGCCAATTAGAATCACACATTGCTAATGTCGAGATTGGATGGCATTCGCTGTGAAGATTTTTTTAAATACATAAAAGGAAATCAGTGTTGACCTACTTAAGCCAAATGCACAGTTTGATAGTGTGTGTTATGTAAGTTACAGTATAAAATAACGTATTTTTTTCCAATATAACATCGTAATATAACGTAACGTTTCCATTTTCTTTTTTGTTGCTTTTTTATTATGTAAAAACTGCGCACAAAAAAATGACTGTAACAGTTAATTATAAGTCTCGATAATTATTTCTTCCTCACTGTCCATCTTTTTCAATGATGGCGCACATTCTCTAAATATTGATCCATATTCGAATAACTAATTACACATCAAGTAGATATCGTATTGCATATTATATATGGCTTAGCTTTTAATATTGGCTTCGTTCAGCGAAGAAAACATATTAATCATAGATTAATCTTTCCTTTTTTGCTCAGTGAGCGATTTTCTCTGCTGAACGCAGCCATAGTTCACTCAGCATTAGTCCTTCATAGTCCCAGGGATGATGACACAAAAATCGTCATTTGTTACCGCTTGAAACTGTCATTAATTCGTTATTTATTATTAGGTAAACATGAAGGAAACCATCTGCCAAGTATGGCAGATTTCCCACGGTTTTATAATTGATGACGTGTGATTGAAGTAAAAAATTTTTTGCTTTTTTCCTAACATGTTAACATGTAACAGTGTTTGTTTCTAGTGATAATTAAAAAAAAACCAATCAGAAAATGCCATACCGTTTCTGCAGGTCAAAAGGCCCAAACTAAGCTAAAGTGGTAAATTTTTTAGTTAAAAAAAATGATTTGTTACTGGCTGTTTTTTTTTATACACTACCTATTTTTACTACGAAACATACACAATACATATGGAATACCGTTTGAGTGGGCCTAAGGGATTCCTATGCTCGTTGTGTCGAATTTTAAACTAAAACGTCATGATTTGTTACTGTATAAACTTCGTTTTTTAGTCGATAACAAATCATAACGTTTTAGTTTAAAATTCGACATGACGAGCATAGCAATCTCTTAGGCCCACTCAAATACGAGTATATGGCATATATATTGTGTACAGTAACGAATTATCTTTTAATTAAAAAATTTACCACTTTAGCTTAATTTGATGGCCCCTTCGACCCACAGAAACGATATGGCATCTGTCTTCCAATTGGTTTTTTGACGTAAACTGTCTCTAGAAACAAACTAGCAAGTAACATATTAGGAAAAAAGCAAAAAATTTTTTACAACTTTAATCATACGTCATCAATTTTACTTGCGTTTCACTGTCTTTAGAAACAAACTAGCAGGTAACATATTAGGAAAAAAGTAAAAAATTTTTTACAACTTCA
Source organism: Acromyrmex charruanus (assembly GCA_017607545.1). Taxonomy (NCBI): domain Eukaryota; kingdom Metazoa; phylum Arthropoda; class Insecta; order Hymenoptera; family Formicidae; genus Acromyrmex; species Acromyrmex charruanus. Next base: position 223,129 of record JAANIC010000943.1, on the reverse strand, counting down.
ATCACACGTCATCAATTTTACTTGCGTTCCCTTCATGTTTACCTAATAAATGATGAATTAATGACGGTTTCAAGCGGTGACAAATGAAGACCATTTTTGTGTCATCATCTCCCGGACTGTTAGCTATTGGCCCGCTTTAAGCTAATGTTGCTATTACAATTGTTATAATTATTTATGAAAGTTTCCAACAGCATGGTTTTGCAGAAAAAAAATACATTGAACAAATGTTTTTATTATTAATTTGTACAAAAAAAATTAAAATAAGATTCTTATTGAAAAAAATTAAGTTATTTAGAATTGATATAAAAAAATAAATTGAAAGAGTAAATATTATCATCGTACATATTTGATATTTAAAATATCAAAGTATTGAATTCAACTGAACATAGTTTCAAGTTTTAATGAGTAATCGAAATTAGACATATTTTATTTATTTTAATAAGATTGTATTAGGCTATATAAAGTTGAAATCAGATTACGTATTGAAGATTCAGATCGAAGATTGAAGATTGAAATTCGACCAATGAGGACAAAGGAATTTTAGCTCTCATTATTTTGATTGGTCAAATTTCAATCTTTCAATCTTCAATCTTAATCTTCAATGCATAGTCTGATTCCAGCCTAAATATAGCTTATACTTATTATTATTAAAATAAATTGATGATTAAATTTCATATAAAAATTTATAATTGATATTATGTAATAGAAGTGTGCGCGTGCGGTGTGTGTGTGTGTGTGTGTGTGTGTGTGTGTGCGTGTGTGCGTGTGTGTAAATTCGGATTTAATGCAAACTCAATTTCGAATCTCAAATTGATAAATATAAAAAATGTCCGTGTGTAACTATATACTAGTCGCGTTAAAGTAATATATATGTTTCGATATTTAGTAAAGGAAGTACATGAAATATTTGCATGACAATTGTAATAGGTAATTACCATGACAAAATAACAAAGCGGGGATCCGGATTGCGCACATACATAGTCGGAATATAGGCGTGAGCAAACAGGTGGTACATGCATCGTAATACATGCATGCATTTCTGCATGAGACTCTCGAATATTTAGAGAACAATAATGGACGGTAATTTATATACGAATCATCTTATCATACATCCATATCGCATTTTTTAAGATAACTAATGTAAAAATAAAATCTGAGTTAATTTGTTCTTATTTTGGCGCGGGCCACACAGTTTATATTTTCTAAGATTTCTCTCGTGGCTACATCTTATAAAAATTGATGTCTTTTAATAATTAACATGTAATTTAATTGGTAAAAGATTGATAACGAACAACATTATTTTAATTAAAAATATTTATATACATTTTTTAGTTTAACAGAAAAGCTGCATAGGAAAAGCTATGTACTTATAATTAAAGGTTGCTGGTCGATCGATGCCAAAATCTTGAAGTGAAATTACTATTAGAATGTATATTCATGCAATTTTCTCGCAAATGTAATTATTGAATATATGTATATAAAATTCATATTTTGTGCGTATTCTCTCTTTTTCAGTCGCGCGCTATAAATTCTTACTGGAAATGATGAATGCAAAGCTTGTTCTTTATATCAGTTACTCATGGAATACGTGATCAAGATGTAAGATGTATTTCCGTACGTGCCATATGTTTCAGCATAATTATTTCAAACTTATATTTAAATTTGATTAATCATTTTATGTATTCATGATTATATCACGTTCGAAAGTCTACACTTTTATCTTGCAGTACTTTCTCTCTTCGCCTACACTCTAAACTGTTAAGAAATTATTCATTGAAACAAAATCGGTACACGAAAGGATGCGATGATTAGGATGTTAGCACGTTGATTTTGTTATCTCGATTGCTTTATGACCAGAGCTATATCTTGCACGTTATGATATACGCGCTGTCGGGAAGTACATACTTACGTATCTTATCGTTATGCATTTATGATACGTTTTGAGGTATCGATGCGCGATTATCGATGTTTCATTGGATATAAATGTATTACGGCCTCAACAAATCCTGCTTTCACATCAGAGAACGCAATTTGACGTTTAATGATTCTTAAAAGAATCTACATGTATTTTATCGCAATATATACATCTTGATATACACTTACGTATAAATGTACTTTTAAAGAGAAATTTAAATAATTTTAAATTAATTTGTTCAAAAGAATATCTACTTGACGAGAATATCGAGATTTGGTGCTGTTATGTGAAAAGAATCGCGCGTATATTTTTTTATACTTGTCTTATATTTTTTAAATGGAGTAATATAGATGTTATCTTTTAGCTTCAAGATAGCTTTTCTATCATCAACGTACGCATTATTTATACGCTTTTAACAAAGAGACATTTGCATTAGCTATAAAACTTAAATGTGTATTAGTATTGTAATTGTAGTAAACATTAATATGTTGATTTGACTTTCTTACATAAGTTGATAAATATTTAATAAATTTTTTATTTATTTAATTTTTACCATGATATAATGTTATTATAATGCTATTATTTCCCTGTTATGATATTGATCGACGAAACCTCTAAATATTCGGCCACTCGAGCAAAGAAATATTCCAAGTATTGATCCAAAGCGAGTTGTACCTAGTTACACGTGCTGCCATTACTTTACAGTGAGTTGAAAATGGATTTTATTATTAGTATTTTGTTTGACTACTATAAGATAATTCGTTAATAAATTTATCTGAGAAAGAATTATACGTACACATTTGTTAAAATTAAAATTAATTAAGATTAATAGATACGTATTTCTTGGCAGGGCTAAAATTTTAATTTTGAAAGTCTTGGCCAACACATGAATAAATCCGTTCTTATGTAATATCCCATTTTAAATCCATAAATTTTATGTGACCTAAAGAAAGTTTCATATTGCTTTCTATATGAATGATTGATACAGTAAAATACGAGCAAAAAAGATCGATAATAAGGATATATACATATTCATCTACTCTACCGCGTGATTTATGAAAACTAAAAGAATTCCCACGGTCGGGTAAGACTATGTTTAATATTAAGTCATTCGATCTTTATTATTAAGTCAGCATTACTTACTGGCACACACATTGATGCGAGAACTACGTTAACCGTTAATTCATTACCATAACTTAGTTCCGAGTGTGAGCCAAACGAGCTCGCATAAGTTGCTACCCGATACGATCTCAAGTTGCAGATTTCATTCCACGTACGCCACGCACGGCGTTAACTCAATTATCATCGTATAGACGATAAAGCATACGTTAAGACCTCATTCATGCCGACAGCTGAAACACCTTCAAACGACGTCACCGCTACCTATCCAGAGAAGCTGACGCGATTATTTGTCAAACGTTTCCGACGCGTACGAGGTTTCCTAAAATTATCATTTATGAAAGGCAATTATCTTCTAACGAGAAACGTATCACTTATCGAAAACAGACTAGATAATTTAGAATTAATATATTTAAATTATTATTTTTTTATTGCGATAAGTAAATCACGGGTCAACAGATACTTGATGTTAATGCAATAAAAAAGCTAATTTGTCGCTAAGGCGACGGAGAGTTAAAGCAAGAAAATTTTGCATAATAATCTTCGGGCTATACATTTCTTAGCTTCTATTACAATCTTCCATTAAACGCGCACATGACTCTTCTAAAAGAACTACGAAACGCACGCGAGGCTTAAAGCCGTCGTCTATGCAAGGCCGTAACGCGAGCCCTTACTTATGTCATCAAAAAGGAGTGCGGTTTGCGAATAAACGATTCCTTGCCGTTCGCGAACACGTCAGACGCGGCAAAACTTTGCTGTGAATCAAGGATACGTGAATACGTAACGAGGGTGGTAGTTGGTGCGACTCTGCTTCGATTGACCATCGGCCTGTGTATGTCGTTGGTCATATGGTCGGGGTAGTGTAGCAACGCCGCAAAATACGGCCTATGTCGATGTGTCCTTGAGATACGCGATTGAGAATTGGATTTCATACACGTTCCATATTTCACGTATATCCAGCTCATTTTACTCTCGTGACTAGTCGCCATTAATATAATTCTTAATTATTAAGTATCTGATACGTAATTTGATTGCATTGTTAATTTTATATTTTATTGTTATATTACGTAACAATAATAAATGTTAAGACTAGTGTTCTAATAATAATGAATATCCTATTACTAAATTCTAATTACTAAATCAAACGCTACAAAATTTAGGAATTTTATTGCTTTTATTTTCCAATTTCCTGCGGAAATTACGCAATGTTCAATAAGCTCATTTGTTTCAATTCGCAATGACTTATCCGACATAGTAAAATCGTTTATTGTAACAGAACACTTTTAAGTCAACTGTAACTTAATACTGCGTTTCGTGTCGATCGACAATGAAAATATTTAGAAACAGTAGAGCTTATGTTGTATATCTTGTTACAAATGACAGATACGCGAATAGAAGTAAAATTCGATAAATAATAAACCTTATAAACATGAATGATAATCGATATGATTATACTATTAATGTATATTTCTCTGTTTATCATAGATACCAGGGGTGGGCAAATTAAAAAAATTGTATTTAAATATGTATTTTACATGTATTTCAAATATTGCTTACCCTTGAAGATACTCAAGTAACTCGCTACGGCGGCAGTGATGGGCTTTTGGTTCCGAGCACCATCGAGAATTTGCCTTTCCACTTTTGCCAATTGGCGCCCGGCTAGCCGAGCGCGGCGTCAATTGGTGGGACAAAAAAGACCGTGTAAAGTTAGCTGTTTATAGTTGTCATATTGACAACCTTGTAACCGGCAGTTAATTTAGATTGACAAAAAAGAGGCCCGTTTCTACCAATGTAGATTAACTTTACTTACTCTTTATCTTTTTCTAATTCTCAGAACTGGAAAAAGATGAAGAGTTAGTTAAACTGAAATTAAAATTAAACTATATTGGCAAAAACGGGCCTTAATAAGAAAATAATGAGACACAATGCTAGAGATGTCTTTCGTTTCATGTATGATGTGCATAATGCATCATTTGGGTATGTGAAGTTAGCACCCCAACTATAGTACTCAGGAGTTCTGATTAGAGTTCCCGTTTCTTTTTGACGAGACAAAGAGTTCTATATAATTTATAACAAGAGTTCCGCTTAATAATTATTTTTAAATAATTTTTAAAAAATGGGCTGCTAACTTCTCATCGAAAATCGAGATCGAATAGTTCTGAGTGGCTCAATAGCTTTATTTCGTGAATACCTAGAGTTCCTGATGCATAAAAAAAAATTTTGAAAAATCAAAAAAAAATTAAAAATTTTTGAAAAATCAATTTTTAGATACAATAGTTCTGATTAGAGTTCCTGCTTCCTTTTAACGAGACGAAGAGTTCTCTATATTTTTTAATGCAAGATTCATTTAATAACAATTTTTAAATAATTTTTAAAAAATTTTTTTGAAAAAAAATTTTTTTTATAAAATAGTTCTGTGACACGTTAATTGTCATTCTAACAATTACGAAGAGTTCTCAGCGATTAAAACCAACACAGACTCAATAATAAAAAAGATATATACTTAAAACGAAATTTGAAAAATCGATTGCAGAAGTACGTATTTCCTTACGTAGTCATCCAATCGCTTT
>JAANIC010000943.1:187683-211440 GCA_017607545.1 Acromyrmex charruanus | reverse complement strand
TAGATGTGGCGTATATATCGGAGTTACCCTATATATATATATATATATATATATATATATATATATATATAATATATACAGGATGTCTCGTAAGTTTTTGCCCAGCGCTTTTGTGTAAATAGAGTGAATTAAACTGAGTCGAAAAGTCCTCTACTATTTTGCAATTTTCGCAATAGTTAACAAGATATTAATTACTAAAAATTGCCGAATATTGGTCTTCAATAATTTTTTACTAAAATATTATCAATTTTACAGAAAAACTGCAAGAGATAAAAATCGTTTATTTTCTTCTTAGAACTTTAAGAATTTTTTCAGAATTTTTTATCAACTTTTTGCTAGTGCTGCACTTTCTTATTTTTACCAATATGAGAAAATACGGTATTAAAAAATTCTGAAAAAATTCTCAGAACTTTATGAGAAAAAAATAATCTTCGTCTCATTAGAAGAAAGCAGGAATTCTAATTAGAACTATTATATCTAAAAATTGTATCTAAAAAATTTTTGAAAAATAAAAAGAATTAAAAATTGATTTTTCAAAAACTTTTAATTTTTTTTATTTTAAAAAAATTTTTTTATGCATCAAGAAACTCTAAATATAAATATTTGCAGCGACGATTACCTTTCGAAATATATATTCTGCATTTAATTAATGATTATATTCAAGTTTCTTTTGGTATTACTATGAGATCTGTTGTTGTATTGCAAATACAATCATATCTGTACGTTGAATTTGAATTTCAATAAATTCAATATTTGAAGAATTATCTTCTTCAATTTTGATATCCCAACTAAATGTCGATGTATCATAATTTAAATGTGAATTAGATGTGAAAGATTTATTAGATAAATCGACTGACGAATAATGTAACAATTCTCCAACTTTATTAAATGATGCTGCTAAATCATGTTCTAATTTGACTTTAGATTGAATTTTAAGCACAGATTCAGCTTCATGTTGTTGCTGTTCAATTTTCTGTTTTTTATAAAAAGCAACGCGACAATTACCGTATATCATATATGACCTACATTTATATTTAGACCGAAATTTGTGAAAAATATTTGTGAAAAATGTGCTTTTTCCTCCGTTTGTATTTCTTTTGTTTTTTCCAGCTATTTTTTTACATAATGATCGCAAATTGCGCATTTTATGCGCTTTCGGATAATTAATCAAATCGAATTCGGTACGTATTATGAAATGTTATATGAAAATATTTTAATCAATAACGGAAATGAGAATACAATCCATCTAGCCGACAATTACAAAATTATATGTAGGTAGTTATATCTAAAGGTCGATTTTTGAATCACATAAAATCTCGAATCGGGATATAATTCATATAATTTCGAAGCAGTGATGTCAGACTCATCACACAGTGATACCAGACGCTTAATAAGTCTGACATCATTACAATTGAAAAAAATAGTGATGACGATTAAAATGTAATATTTATGTATAAATATATGGTAAATATCGACAATAGAAAACTCAGCTCCGATGACCTTGACATATGTTGTCAAGGCCCTAAATGACCTTCAACAAATTTCAACCATCTTCGCTCGATCTTCGTTAAAAAGTTATTAACAAAAGAAGTTTGAAAAATGATGTCTCTTTTCTACTATATCAACAGAAATTTTCTGCTTTGAAGTATATTTTACTTTCCATGCGAAGCGACTCCCACTCCATCTTCTCCCTTGCTTGGGGGCGCACAGCTTCCACGTGAAGTGGAAGCCCTTTTAAAATCCTGTTGGAGGTCACTCAGGAGCCGTGGTCCGATTCATGCTGACAACGCTCATGAGCATCATTCGTCTTTGCTTAACATTTGAAAAATAAAGAAATGATTTTTAGAAGATTTGTGAGCGTGAATAAGACCGCGGCCAGGGTCACGCGTGAAAAGTCATTACGTAAGTAAGGAAGGGTATAGAATAGTTTTTGATATTATATATAGCAGACTGCAGAAATAAAAAAACGTTATTTTCCAATTTTTTTTTATTAATAACTTTTTAATGAATAACGGCTAAAACTTATTTAGAGATCACTCGGGATCATGATCTTGTCAAGGTAACATATCAAGGTCATCGGAGCTGGATTCCCTATTGTCGATATTACCTTAATAAATGTACAATGTTATGTGGATCAACCAAGAAAATAAATATATAAATACTAATTTTAATTTTTTTAATAATAAAATACCATTTTTTAAAATTTTTAAAAATATATGTTAAAAATATTAACGTATTTTATCAATAAATTTTCAATGGTACTCAAATAATATCACAGTAAAACATTATGTTATTTAATGCTAATTGCAATATCTTATTTTTTTCAACAATGAAGTACCAATTTTCAAAATTTGAACAAAATATATGTTAAAAATATCAACAAATGTTCTTCTATCAAAAAATTTCATGAATGTATTTTAAAGGTATCATTATGAATGAATTTTACGTTAAAAAAATATTTTTTCTTTTACTTTTAAACTCCGCCAACTCTTTTTTTTTTCTAAGTCAGTCTCCAACTTCTTTATAACCTTAGAACATATTGAAAGGGCCTTGCTATATCTGATTAATGTAACAAAAATGTCTTCAACATGTATCTGTCCTTGTCTGAAAGCTTGTTTGCTGTGCGCTTGCGCACGATTTATACATATGTGAGCTTTGAACGTGTGTATGTTCTAAGACGAGAACGGGAAAAATACAACACTTTTAAACATATAATAATAATAATAACAACATAGGCCCACAAAAAAAAGTACCTTGTGCTGGGATGGAGGCCCAGCTATTATTATGTATTTTGAATCATTGAATACGAATCTGACATCAAAATAGAACATCAATATAGGGTAAATTTTCAATCTAGAACGAAAAAATGACCCATTTTTTCCCATTTTTGACTCATTTTTTCGTCTCCACCCCAGCACAGAGTATTTTTTTTTTTTTGTAGGCCTGTGTTATTATTATATGTTTAAGAGTGTTGTATTCTTCCCATATCGACGCATACGCATTACGATGAAGCACAGAGTAAAAAGGAGACCAAACTCAAGCGGCCAATCTCGAAAAAAAATGGGTCGAAACACGGTGTCGAAAAAGCACTGTATGGAAGAACAAATTCGAGCGCTGTCAGAGAAAACTATCAACTTAGAGGATTTGATAAATATTTTTCCTCCCATTTTCCTATAATTCTTTAAATTTGTGTATTTTCATGCGTAGATATATTCTGAAAAGAAAGTTGTCGTCCCGTTTTTATTCTTTTTAATTTCAAAATTTTTTGATGTCGATAAGTTAAAAAACGATAATTTAATAATAATTTGTGACTATGCATAAATGTATGTATTTTTCAATAAATATTGATGCATTTATTATTTAATCAAATAAAATTAAATGTTATACAAATTCGAATTTCTGTATTAAAAATAAAACGTACATGTGTATTCTGTACGCGTTATCGTGTGGTACATATTGTACTTTCAACTTTTCCCGCAATGGCACTAAAATCGCATCGTCTCGATTTTCCATGAGTTTTCCGATATCGTGTTTCGGTTCCATTTTTATCCTCAAATTTGGTCTCCTTTTTACTCCGTGGGTGAAGCATTCAGACAAGGACAGATAGATGCTGCCATCACAGGCAGAAAAATATCATTCTATTACCAAGAAAAGCAATTATTCATTTTATTTTTCTTCTTTTAAGTAACGGTTACTTTCAATAAAGAATATTTTCTCGCTAGTAATCTTAAAATGTATTTATCCCAAGTTTTAGAAATACTCAATATCATATGCCCTCAAAAATAAGAATTTATTTTTCTCTTTTGAAGTAATTATAAAATTTTGTCGAAAAAAAGTCAGATTAGATTAAATTGAATATTTAATAATATATTGATGTACGAAAATTTATTATTTGGTCAGAAAAATTTGATATATTTCTTTCAATTCTATACAACAGATTTAGGAAAAGTGAAGTAAAGTTTAGAAACAAAAAATTTTTTCTTGTTTAAAGTAATTCATATTTTCAACTTAAATAAATATTTATTTTGAGACCAAACATGATTTTTATATTGTTCTATAATGATGTTTTTTCATATAATATTTCATATAATATATCCTAATTATTTTGAATTAATAAATACTAGGGTATTTCGTTTCCATATAACCTCCTCAAATATTAATAACATGAAACTGTCAGCAGAGGCATGAAATTAAGAACAGTTACAGTAGGAGGTATATCATTGGCAATGACTCGATCATAAGTGTGCGATTAGCTCAGCGTAAATGTATTAGGCTTACCGTTCTAGGGATCGTAAATTCAAATCTTGCCGATACGCGACAATGCGTTTTTCAATAATTAATTGTAGTTAATAAGACAAAATATAGGTATGTAAAACAGTAAAAGTATAAATTGAACTGAAAATATAAATATAATAATAACAAAAATTATTTTTTTCGTTAAGATATAACTGTAATTTTTTTACAAGTAAATATGATACTTGGTTCAAGTAAAAGAAGAATTCTTCTTAAGTAAATCGAATTTTTGATTTAATTTATTATTCTTGATTGAGAAATATTACATTTTCTAGAATTCAGAATATATTCTGAATAAATCGGATGTTTGTGATGAACTTATAATAGATTTGCGGAATATGAACTTTTGAAATACTTGGAAGAAGTCATTATTACTTGCGTACAGTATAAATTTTTCTGTGTGCATCGACAGTCACCTATGGCCCTTCCAGTATGTATGTTCTAAGTAGGGATGAATGATGTTGAAAAAAATAATTGATTTTAAAAAATCGCTTAATAAGTTCATCGATATTCCATTATCGATGATATTAAAAAATAATCGAAAAAAAATCGATGAATCGAGCTTTTTGAGTGTTTTCAAGAAAATAGTAGCTGTTTTGAGCTGAACTTTTTGCACAATTCATCTTTTCGCTTCGCCTTTTCATATTGGAGATGAAAAAATGAAAAGATAACTGTGCAAAAAGTTCAACTAAAAAGAACAAGCCTAATGTAACCAGAGAGAAAACCTAATGGTACGTTTCCACTGAGCGCGTTACGCGTCGTCCGTCTGCGTCAGTTAACCAATCAAAACATCCGATGTGTCACGCAAAGAGTCGCGCGTCAAATGATACAATAAAATGGGATGTTTTGATTTTGAACGGACGACGCGACGCGTGGAAACGTACCATAAGAGCTCCATTCTGGCTGTTTTCATGTAAAAGCTGCCAGAATTGACTTTTATTAGCACGGACACGCACCGTATCCATTTTTGACTTTGGAAATATTATTATATAAATCATATTATATATCTAGTGTAAATAAGAAAACAATTTATTCGTACATACATCTCTTCAAATTAAAATATTATGTGTACTTACATACAAACGTTATACTCAATTTATATATTATTAAATTGTTGGAGAAATTTGTATTTTTGACAAAAATAGAAATCGAAACAAGTCGAAAATAAGGAGAGAGTAATAGAAGCGTAAACGAAATTTCCAGGAGACGTAAATGGGAACGAAGCCTTAAAGAAGCGTAAACATTTAAGTTTTCGTTGTTCCAATTTACACCTAGAAGCTTCGTCCATGCTTCTGTTATTTTCTTCTTATTTTCGATTCGATTTTTATTTTTCGTCAAGGATAAATTTATATACCTATTAGTATGTATGTTAGTATGTCACATATGTATATTGTACTATAAGTTATTTAGTTTCTTAGATGGCTAGATGAATATCACTTACTTATCACATATATGGACGCTTTCCATTTCGTGACACAAGTCGACACAAATGTCGTTCTTTTATTACTCTCTGAATACTAAGAAAGATAGACTGATGTTTGTATCAACTTATGTCACGAAATGGAAAGTATATATCATTATACAATATAGAAGCTATACGTTTCATACATTTTTATAATAGACATTCTAATAATAGATTTGCACATAACTCGAAACTCATGGCTTCTGTACAAAATGAGAACACATGGAAGTCTCAATTATTAGATACATATATATCACATACATACGTATGTGTGTGTGTGTGTGTGTGTGTATAATTAGGTGTAGTAAAAAGAAATCCATTATTTTTCCAATAGATGGCTTTAGTAATCTGTATCTCGCAACGCGTCCTTTCTTTGAAGGAAGATAGCTGCGTTTTATATCATGTACATAAAAATATGTAATTTACAAAAAAAAGTAAATACAAGTTATATATAATAAGTTTTTTCAATCACTGAAACTATTAGTATTAAGCAAGATCACCAATCTTTAAGAGTTAAAGATCCGAAAAAAAGTCAAGTATTAAGTCTAAATGCTGTTAATCGGTTCCTTAATTGTGATTTAATAACACCTACTTTGGAAAATAGACGTTCAGAAGATACAGAGATCGCGACAATTATTAAATACTTCTTTGCTATGTTAAATAATGTGGGATAAGCATGTTTTAAATTTTGTTATTCTTTTAATGGATCACGGTTTCGTGAAATTACGGACTGATTTAAATATTGTCGTATTTCAACATTTATTCCACCAGCTTGATCATAAATTACATTAGAGTTGTGTACTATATTATCATGAAGCTTCCACAAAATGTTAGGTTTCATAACTGATTCTGACATAATATCAGAATTTCTAACTGTATTTTTTTGCATTAAAGTATTAATAGTTGTAATTGCCAAAGCTACAGATAGTGGATGTTGGAAATATCCTAGTTTTTTAAATCTAGGATCTAATATCGTAGCAATGCTAATATTTCATAATTTTCAATGTTATGAAATCGATTTTCAATTTCTGACAAAATAGGACCACATGTGCCAATACATGTGCCATACATGGAATATTCTTTCTTATTATTAGAAAATGTGCTGTTTATTACATTAATCATATTGGAAGCGCTATCGATAACAATTGCTTTTAAACAAATTTAAAATCTTCAAAAACTAGAAGTAACTCATTCTTAATGTACTCAGAAGTTTTTTTTTCTAACGGAATTACACCTATGGTACTTTTAGTAAATAATGTTTCCATTTTTAAGTAATGTATAGTTACCCCTAAATAATTATTATTAAAAATATCGCACGTTATTGTAAATGACAAAACATCTTTTATATTATTAATAAATTTACTTTTTAGAACTCCGTATTTTACGTCTAATAATTTTGTAATACAATTAATAGTAATAAGTACACCACAATTTTGTAATACTTTTCCTACTTGGAAGTGTATAAGCGGGCAACTGTCTTCATTACTTGTCTTCATTCTCTACTATTGATAAGGGAAGATTACCTTTTGCAATCATATATGCTATTGTGTTTGTTATAATACATACCATCGTATCTCCTTCTAAATAATCAAAAATACAAGATTACTATTTATTTATTTAATATAGTAAATATATATTTCACACATCTTTTTTTATAAAAAATTATTAAATTACCTTTAAGAGAGATGATGCACTGAAAACTAATATCAATTTGATTATATTTCTTTTGTATCTGTAAAAAAGAATTTCTAATTATTATATAGATTAGACTTATTATGTCATTGTTTTTAATTTGGAATATATTTAATATTGGAATATATTTAATTTGGTGTTTTATATATAACTGTTAAATATTAAAAATAATATAAAATTAAATATATCTTAATAGTTAATTAAAAATATAAATTAAAAATAAGTTGTATTATAATAAATATCTTTCCTTTTTAATTAGATATTTTCTCTATCTACATTCTTCATTTCTAGCAAGAGATGATACAATGATTAAAGTTCCACTGAGGATTAGAGTTGGGTCAGAGTACAAGAATTGACCAATCACAGTCGAGTATTCCCCTGTTACAGTCAAATAACATTGGAATGCTCGACTGTGATTGGTGATCTCGATGGAAACTTAGTCATAGTAACACAATGAACCATTACGTCCTTCTTTGCTAATTTATTAAATTAAACAGATGAATGATCACTATGTGTTACACAGGGTCTACAATAAAAGTTGTAGCGATCGTAGGGTCTTAAGTCGTAGAAAATTAACGAATCACAGTCGAATATGAGAAGAATAATCAACTATGGTCAATTTTTTTTCAATTTAAAACCACTACGACTTCTATTGTGGATCTCGCGTACTGTATCTTAATGAAAAGCCATTACACTGCTTATATGTACAAAAAATTTTGAAATATGCATTACTTTAGGTGTAGAAATAGGATCATCAACATCTTCATTTTCTTCTATTTCACTTAGTTTCTATTGTTTGAACATTTGTATTCTTCTTAGTTATTATCTTCCACATTTTTTTCAATATTCTTTTCAACATTTTGTTCAATTACCTTTTGATGCTCAGACGTTAATTGTAGCATATGTTTTCTTTGTAAATGTTGCATTAAGTTTGTTGTATTGCCTGCGTGCTTTATAGATTTATTGCACAGATTACAAATACCAGATAATATTTTTTTTTGTAAAATAATTCCATACTATACTCTTTCCCGTTTTTTTGCTCCTTCCACTTATCTTTTCCTAAAACGTTAAATTTGTATGTATATATTACACAATTTAAAAACTATTTCAACTTATTTTTAAGTCATTAAATTAAGTTAGATTAGGTTAATCTTAACTCTAATACAGCGTTGGCTCTTTATTAACATTATACGTACATTCGACATACATTATACGAGGACAAGTCAATAAGTTCTTAGAAAATCTGTCAGAGGGCACTCACAGTGTCATGTCACATTACTTTTTGACAAGTAGCATCTTTCAGCTGATTACTGTCAAATTTTGAGCGGAATTCATCGCGTGGTTTCATTTCTGTAGACGATTAAAGCGAACAACCTTTGTATTTTTTACAAAATGAAAAAAAAACAAATTCCGTGCAGTGATCAAACATTTACATATGAAAGGTTTAACACCGAAAGAAATCAAAGCCGAGTTGGATAATGCATATCTGCAAATCATAGCATATCTGCACTAGCGTTTGCCACTGTATACATTTGGGTGAATTAATTTAAACGTGGTCGTACATCTACATGTGATGCACCTCGTTTGGGACGTTCAATTGACGTTGCTACGCCAGAAATCATCGATAAAGTCCACGATATAGTTTTGACTGATCGACGAGTGAAAGTGCGCGAACTTGTTGAAGCCACAGGCATATCACATGACACAGTGATTTCAATTTTGCATGAACAATTGGGTATGAAAAAGCTATCAGCTATGCCGCGTTTGCTCACTGTGGATATAAGCGCGATCGTGTGATGATTTCAAAACAATGTTTGGAGATGTTTCAACGTAATCCAGATGAATTTCTGCGTCGATTCATTACTGTGGACAAAACATGGATCCATTATTTCACACCCGAGACGAAGGAACAGTCAAAACAATGGACTTCACCGAGTGAATCAGCTCCGAAGAAGGCGAAGGTCGTGAAAGGTGATGGCCACAATTTTTTTGGATGCACGCGGTATAATTCATATCGATTATTTTCCGTCGAAGCAAACGATCAATGGCGATTACTATGCAGCCTTATTGGACCGCTTCAACAATATTTTAAAGAAAAAACGTCCCATTTGACGAAGAAGAAAGTGCTCTTTCATCAAGACAATGCACGGGTTCACATGTGCCCGGCACCGATGGCCAAATTCAACGAATTCTGCTATGAATTGCTTCCCCATCCAGCATATTCGCCAGATTTAGCCCCCTGCGACTATTTCCTGTTTCCAAACCTGAGAAATGGTTCGGAGGAAAGAGATTCACCACCAGAAAGCAGATCATTGCCGAAACAGAGGCTTATTTTGAAGGGTTGGACAAATCATATTATTCGGACGGCTTGAAAAAGTTGGAGAATCGTTGGATCAAGTGTATCGAGCTGAAAGGAGACTATGTTAAGAAATAAAAATGAATCAATAAAAAAAATGTTTTATTATGTTTTTCTAAAAACTTATTGACTTGCAATCGATGAGCAGGACACAATTCTTCAGTATTACCCATTTTAATTTTATTAATTGCTTTTTTGTGTCTAATAACAAAATATGCGTTATATCCAATTTTTTATTAACTTTTATGCTTATGTATACCTGGATGAGTATTTC
The DNA here is from genome assembly GCA_017607545.1 of Acromyrmex charruanus. Lineage (NCBI taxonomy): Eukaryota > Metazoa > Arthropoda > Insecta > Hymenoptera > Formicidae > Acromyrmex > Acromyrmex charruanus. The sequence continues at coordinate 201,363 of JAANIC010000943.1, read as the reverse complement.
TTCTTCTCTCCTTGTTAGAAAAGATAATTCGTAAGCTTAGTAGCTGCAACGGTAGTCTTTTTTTCTATTCAAAATACGTTGAGACGTTCTTCTTCGCATGAAAAACGTTAAAACGTTGGCTGTGTTCTAAATTTACTGGCAGCACTGAAAATGCTACAATTTATGTTACGTACACTATAGATTTTTAGTACTGGCAGTCAATTTTGAAACACAGCTGTTGATTTGAAATTACAACATTTTTAGGCATGAAAGTAGTTATTAATGTAATACTACACGACATCGCGTCATCGCGAAAGCCAAAACAGCACCGAAAACTGGGCCTCTATTCTAGAAAGTTTTAAAGGGAGAGAGTGGCAAATTACATCACGTGAATGCCCGCGTCCAATCAGACGGGGGTCACGTGACCAATTTTCTCCAATCTCTTCCGTGCTTATGGAGCTTTGATGCCCAGGTCCAATCAGAAAGACCGGGCCGGAATTGTGATGCAATTTGCTATTCTCTCCCTGTGAGGCTCTCTATTCTTGAAAAGTATCGCAAACGAAAAATTAGGGAAATACTATGATAGCTGTGTGCTAAAATTATTGCCAGTGCTGAAAATGTATAGTACACATAAGGCTGCTTTTACATACAAGCGTAACTTGCGTAAGCATAACTTGCATCAGTCAATCAAATCGTCTCAACTAGAATAATGCGTAGTTGCTGATACAATTAATTATTTAATTGGTTGACGCAAGTTACGCTTACGCAAGTTACGCTGCATGTGAAAGCAGCCTAATGTAAACTGTAGATTTTCAGCGCTGGCAGTGAATGAATGAATTTTAGAACACAGCCAGTGTACGTAACATGTATGTACATACTACAGTATTTCCCTCGTTTTACATTTCCCCAGTTTAAACAATTCTAATTTCTCTTACATCGAAGCAAAAAAATTATTATTTAGGGAATTATCAAGTTGGAAAAACATCGTATAAACAATCGATTTTTTTCAGAAAAATCAACGATATCAAAATAATCGAGTATTAATCGCCTATCCCTAGTTCTAAATTTATAACGTATTGGGTTGAAAGAAAAGTTCTGCGGTATTTTGTTAGCTTAAAATTATATGTACAATATCTTCATCAAAAATGATCAAAATTTAAATTAAAATAAAAAAGGTTTTAAAACTTAAAATCTCTAAACGATATTATAAAGGGCACTACTATGCAAGATGTTTGCAGCGAACAATAATCAATTTATTAAAAGTATAAAGAACAATAAAATATAGACGGTCTTAATTAGACTATTTTCAATATAAATACAGTAATTAAAATAGTTTACAATATGTTATCGCTGTTCATTCTATTAATAATTTAAATCGTGAAATTCAAATCTTGTCAATATATAAACTGTTATTACAAACAATTTGACAATTTACTTAATTTGTGATAATCGAATCTTGTCGTTTAAATAAAAATTAACGTGAAAAAAACGCTCGTTATGTGCACAAAAGCGGATTATACAAGTTTGGCCTTTTAGAGATTATTTTCAGTGTGTCCATTATTTTAAATAAAAATGGCTAGATGCTCGAACACATAATTTCCAGATTCTGCGTCGAGGATATAACTAGAAACCCAGATTCGTCAAAAAACAAGATTGTAATAGTTATAAATATCATTAACAAATGTCATATTTGTTAACGATATCTATAACTATTACAATCTTGTTTTTTATCTTCGACGCAGAATCTGGAAATTATGTGTCTTTATTGTTCTTTGTACATTTAATAAATTGATTATTGTTCGCTGCCAACATCTTGCGTAGTGATATATAATATTGTTTTGAAATTTTAGCCACTTATTTTTGTTTATTATTAAAATCTCTACTTTCGAATGGTTACTATATTTTTTGAATTTATATTAGTTTTGTAATTTTTATATATAGAAAACTACGAAAAAAAATTGAAAAAAAAGGAAAATTTTTCTTCTCATTTTGTGAGTCTGTCATATGCCAAAAAAAAATTTGCGAAAATTTTCGACTAACTTATATTGTGAAAGTTTAGAGTTTTTTTTACAAAATCATTTTTTTTTTTCTAATGTTTCTACGATTTTTTGTTCTTAAGTTATTTGCAAATTAAGTACAAAGCAGCATTTTGACTTTGATTGCTCATAACTTCGTTAAAAATCATCGTATTAGAATTAAAAAATCAGATTCTTGGGATGAGGCACTTTTGTCCTCCTTATTCAGCTACGATCTTTATATTTATGCACGTAAATATCTTTCCAGAATGACTGTCGATCTATTACTTTTTTGTGACCATTAAAATCATAATTTTTTAAACTTATATTGTATTATAATCTCGTTTTTTTTTTTTTTTGTTGTTTTTTTTTTTTAAATCTATGGTAAGATTTGTGTGCAGTTAATCAAAGAAGCGTCTGCGAATCTTATCTGTCACTAAATTATACGCGAAAGGTTACATTTTCAACATCTTTTCTTTTTCTCTCTCTCTTTCTCTCCCTCCCTCCCTCTCTTATTTCATCGTAAACCTATCATAGAATTTTGCACACGTCAATTTCGGTACTTCATTATACAAAAAAATTAGACATTTCTATGGTAACTCCATTTATTAAAGAACCACCTTAATTAGGTATGTGGATTACTGTTGTTATTACTTGTAAAATATTAATATTGTATAAATGACAATTTCAAGATAAATTTATCTTGATTATTGTACAAATGAAAATCGGTTTAATTCTTTTAATTTAAATTTGATAATATCTACTTACTGTATATAATTTGTATTTATTTTGCGATAATTTGTAACCTCGTGCTTTGTCATAGTACTACACATATAATGTTTGATGATTATTCGCAAGTTTGCAATCACGTTTGTCAAATATATCATCTGGCAATATACATCTGGCCATGCTATATTGGACACGCATGGCGTTCTTTTAGAAGGAACGTCAGCGTGTTTGATGCTGTATATATCAAATGTTATTGAATAATTCTTTTATGTGAATAGATACCTCATCGAGTCCAGAGGTTCTTATCATCGCTTTTCATTGCATTTTCTCTTATTTTATTGTTAAGTATATTTGACCGATCTTCCTTTTTGTTGAGCATAACAATTCTTTATAGCAATACAATACGTCCAAATATGTATATGCGTCATCATAGAAATAAAAATAAATTTATATATTGAGTTAGGAAAAAAGTCTCTTTACAAGTTGGTTAAAAGACCTTTTCTTATCAATATCTTCATTAAAAATGATCAAAGTTTAAATTTAAAAAAAGAGTTTTAAAGTTTGGAATCTCTACTTTCGAATGGTTACCATATTTTTTTAATTTATGTGAGTTTCATAATTTTTACATATAGAAAATTACGAGCTGAAAAAAATGAAAATTTTCTTTTTGTAGGTTCAGCGTGCCTAAAAAAAATTTGAGTAAATTTTCGACTATCGTGAAAGCCTTATAATAATATTTTGTCAGAAACTGAAAAACGATTTCATAACATTGAAAACTATGAAATATTAGCATTGCTACGATATTAGATCCTAGATTTAAAAAACTAGGATATTTCCAACATCCACTATCTGTAGCTTTGGCAATTACAACTATTAATACTTTAATTCCAAAAGTACAGTTAGAAATTCTGATATTATATCAGAATCAGTTACGAAACCTAACATTTGGTGGAAGCTTCATGATAATATGGTACACAACTCTAATGTAATTTATGATCAATCTGGTGGAATAAACGTTGAATTACGACAATATTTAAATCAGTCCGTAATTTCACGAAACCTTAAGGCTTTCACGATAGTTGAAATTTATTCAAATCTTTCCCTTTCCTTTAACTTTCCCTTTTTTTTTTATGTTTCTACATGTGATATGTGATTTCCTTCCTGAGTTATTCGCGAATTAAGTAAAAAAGAACATTCTGACTTTATTACTCGTAACTCCGTTAAAAATCATCATATCGCAATTAAAAATACAGATTTTTGAAGCTTTGTCAAGTGATGTAATTGCCAATTTTTTAAAAATAAAAGATATGGGTTACTAAAAAAGTCTTTATTAACTTGTAAAAGAACTTTCCCTAACTCAATATATAAAACTTTGAAATAAATATACATGTATTTTGATAAATATGCCGATGAAGGAAGCTCGCTTCGATGATCTTGATTTTGACATATGTTATCAAAGTGATAATTCTAAGTGATCTTCAACGGGTTTTAACCGTCGCTCGTTATTCGTTAAAATATTATTAACAAAAATTGTTTTGTCGATTGGCAATCTATTCACAATTTGACTTCGTTTTAACATAAAATTATTCATAAAAGTTATACTGCGGACTGAAAGCGCTATTGACAGTAGTTATCATCTGACTAAAAACATTTCTAAATTGATTATTTCTGACGATACTTTTCATCTTTGGATATAGTCTCGCTGTTTAATAATGTAATCGGCTTAGTTTTAGAAGAAGTTATCTCAAGGAGATGGAACCTTATTGGGAAAAGTACTAACATTCCAAAAACGGAATTTTTTAAAGTACTACAATTAATTCTACGTTCTTTGTGTTCAATAAACAATTTTATAGGCAGATGTTTGGAATACCTATGGATTCACCATTATCTCTCATAGTTTCTGACACAGTTATGCAAGACTTAGAGTCGTGTTCCTTAAAAAGACTTTCAATGACTCCTTTTTTTTTATGGAAAATATGTGGATGTCATTGTTTTGATACTCTGGTTATGATACTCTGGTTGATACTCTTAATATCGAAGAGATTTTAGATACTTTGAACTCTTATCATTCAGGACTAAAATTCATTAGGAAATTTAGGGGCAATACCTTGAATTTTTGGATGTTTGCTTGATTAAGAAGGGAAATTCTGTCATTTTTTTATTGATATCGTAAACCTACTTTTTCGGGCCGATTTTTGAATTATTTTTCTTGGCACTTCTCTTTCACAAAAGATAGGCACAATAATCAATCTAATTGATAGGATATTACTACTATCACATCCTAGTTTTTACTATAATAATTTTGATAATATCATTAAGATTCTACTAAATAACGGTTATTCTCATAGTATCTGAATGTCAAGAACACAGTGAACTTTGGAAATGAACAAAAAACAATAATTTTTCACAGTATCTTTCATTCGCTATATATCTGACGAAATTAAGAATTTCATTAACAATGTTTCTCTACACATGGCATACAGAGGTATTAATAAGTGAAATCATTTTATTAAGGTACAAAAAATACTCTCTGCCAGCGTTGTTTCATTCCAACATGGTTTACAAAATCAATTGTACTATAACTATTGTAACGTATTATACGTCGGCCAAACGGGCAGATGTTTAAAAACGCGCATTTCTGAACACAGAAATCATATTAACAAGAATACGACTCAATCTTCGGTTATCACAGAGCATAGAATTGAATTATTCCGATTTTGATTGGGACAATGTTAAAAGATTAGAAGAAAAAATTTTAAATAAAAGATTATTATCAGAGATGATTTACATAAAGAAACAGAAACGAGGTTTGAATTTATAAAATGATGCATTATCATTAGACCCATTATATATTAATTTATTTACAGTAATGCTTCCTGTTTGTTGTTTTGTTTTTTGGTACTCTGTGCGATTTGTTTTGTAATTCATTGTGTATTTATTGTTCGAACCATCAGCATCTCCGTAGAAGTCTCGTTCCTTTGTTATGTATAGCGAAGAGTAGGCATGAAAGAGTCGTTTTTTTTTCAAAATATGAAAAAAAAATTTAATCTGATGTTAAACAAATATAATCGCTTTCTTACTTAAGTGTACTCATTTATCTATAAAATCCATTTAACAGAAAAATAATATTTAGTTATTAACAGAGATTTAATCATCATTTTTCATAAATAAGAAATTCAGCTCTTTCAAAACAATGTGTGTTTTGAAAAAGCCATTACCTATTTTGAAAGAGCCAAGTACTAAATTATGTAAGCTTTAATATAAATAAAATCAAAATGTCCTTTAACAAATATTATTTTTTTAGAAAATTAATAAATTTGTGAAAAATAGAAAATATAATATTTTTAATTAAAAACATTTATTGCAAAAGAAATTAAAATTTCCCTTATTCCCACATGAAGTATGCACCCAGTGTATGCACAGTCAGAGTACAATTTGCACTGATACCAGTCTTCATTTACTTACAAAATAATCTATTAAACATGATAGATAATTAAAAAGAGTGAAAGATGAGTCGGTAAAATGCTTCAGTATAATTTAACCTAACATAATCTACGAGCAATAACATAATCTACGAATCAGAATGTTTTATAAAACAAAAATACATGAAAAGCTACTTACCTATAATATGCACAGAGATGCTTCTTAAAGAAGGAGACTATATCTGAAGATAATCTTATACAAAAGTGTGCTGACAGGATCATATATTGACGCTATATTAACGACGATATATTAATACCACTGAGTGAACGAAAATGGACTGATCATCAGTATGATGTATTTCAAAAAAATACTCCTGGTGAAAATTTCTCTCATAATTTTTATACGAATTGGAACATTTTTCAGAAATACTCAGAAATATTCGGAAAATTTACATCTTCTCTCAGAATTTTTCGTACAAGTGAATTTTGAAATATTCTGAAATTTCTTATCTCATAATTTTTATAAAATATTTTTAAATTTTTTTAGATTTTATAACATTTCATCAGAAATTATATTTACAAAAAATCTTAAAAATCTTACGATATTTCATAATTAACATATATGAAAAATTCTGAGAAAAAAATGTAGATTTTCTGAGAAATGTTCCAATTCGTATAAAAAATATGAGAAAATTATAAAATTATAGAGAAATTCTGAAAAATTATATAGAAATTTTGCAAAATTATATGAAAAATTCTGAGAAAAATTTTCACCAGGGACTAACGTATTAAAATTGTACTAAAAAAATAGAAAGTCAATTGTACTGAAAAGAACAAATAATCTATTATATAATGTCCCTAGGTATGTAATGAAGAAGCCAGGCAAAGCAATAAAAGAACTGGCTTTTTCATAGCTCTCAATACCGACTCTTTCATAACATTATGTGTAAAAAAATCTAATCACAGAATATCTGATAAACCAAAATAAACAAAGAATTTGTAATTACATTCTTAGTTGCGCTAATGTATATAGTATTTGATAAGAAAATACTTTTTCCAAAAGCTAATCGTAAATTAATAAAAAAGATTTGGAAATTTAACTCAAGAAATGTACATTTTGTAACGATAATTTTGCGTCTCTCATTGAGGCAACGCCGTTTTGACGATGACTGTCAAATGTTTATGAACAACGTAATTTTAGTACTGTTGTAAAATGAAAACATTTTTAAATTTTTGACAATATTCAATTGGCTAAAATATGAAATGGCTCTTTCTAAATATGTTTCTTCTCCCCTAAATTTAAATTAATTTATTAAAAATGTTTTTAAAAAAATTAACATTGACCAATTTTCTTACATTATAATTTTGTTAAATAATAAATCGGATAATTTAATAATAATATGGTTACTCATGGTTCACATAACTTTATGTAAGTGACATTATTTTACATATACCTCTCTCTAATCGCGTTTCTCAGATACAATAATAAAAATTATTGTAATTCTTATGTAGTAAATCAGACAATTTGATGACCAAATTCTAACAAGTATTGATCATTAACTCATATATCAGAGCATTCTTTCTTTATTGCGGTTTTCTCAAAATAATTTGTTTTGCATTATTAATTGTACTGATGAGGACCCGAACCGAGGATTGAAACGTATACGTGATTTACTTGCTTAATAAGTGATTCGTAATTTACACTCGAACATCCTGTGTTGGTTCATATCAGCATTACTTACCTTATTAATAAAAAATGAAATTGAAAAATAATATTTCTTTTACCAGAAACCAAAAATAACAGTCATCTTAAAAATTTGATCTAAAAAAATCATTGATTAAAATTGATTAAAGTTCATGATCATTGATTAAAAGTTGGTATTTATTCACAGGGAAGACAATCATCAATGAATTTGAAAGAAATTGTTTGAAAAATATAATTTTCATAAAATATCAATTTTTATGTCATGTTATCAATTATTCTGGTTATTCCAATGGAATAACCAGTATAAATAATTAAAATTATTTTTGTTTGCGAATAATCATTACTAATGTTGGAAAAAGCTTTTTCAGTTTTAAAATTTAATGCTTATAATAAAAGGTATAATTTATCTCCCGAAAATTTATAAAAATTTATGTTTGTTAAACTAAATGATAATTAATTACTGTATTGTTATGTAACGTTATCTGTTATCTCTCTAACCTTAATTCGACGGTCGTCCAATATTTGGTGACTTTTTCAATATTATCGGTGGTGGTGCAGTTATTGGCCGTCTTGAGCGCTCATCATCAGCCAAGCTGATATGACCACGTTTAAATTCAGCTACCCATCTTTTCACGATGACAAATTATAGGATTTCCGTAATCCGTAAATAGCATCCAACTTGGCTTTAATTTGCGCAAGCGTATTGCCTATCAAATGCAAAAACTTAATCACGCCGCGATATTTTTCATTTTCACGAAAACATGATATTGATTGGCACAAATGATTGTCAAACAACTGAGCATTGTCCAAAATAGCTACAATTTTCAAGTATCTTTCAAAGCATATGATTGTAGTACCAGAATGGTTTTGACGAATAATGTCATGTTCATGTTAAGACTTAAAACTTTTCAAACGATTTACGTAATTCCATATTAAAATATAGTATCTTTTATTCTTTAATAATTTTACATTTGTGATAATAAAATTGATAATAAAATTAACATTGGCTATAATAATAAAACATGTTCGTTATCATTATTGCTTGCCAACTGTAGTTTAGAGACCTTGAACAATCAAAATAAAATTCTGGTCGTCGATAATGGTTATTAGTAACTCAAACAAATTTCGACAACAGTAATATTCACAACTGAAAATAATTTTAGTATTTATAATGGTTATTCATAACCAGAATTGCTTAAAGAAAAATATAATTGTTATGCTTTTTATTTTGGTTATAATAGTTAAGATTTCTGATGTCTATAATGTAAAACAAAAATTTTTTGCTTTAAAATATTACATATTTTATGACTGTCCACGTGTAGTGAGTTTCACTGTGGAACAATTTTTTTTTGTGGAAATCGCTTCGTGTGGAAAGCCATTACATACGCAGGGGAGGATATAAGATAGTTTTTAATATTGTAGCAAAAATAAGACGTTATTTTTAAAATTTTTTTCTTAATAACGTTCTTAACAAATAACGAGCGTTGGCTAAATTCTGTTAAAGGTTACTCAGGATCAAGACCTTGATAGTGACATGGTCATTGTCAAGGTCATCGGGACGGGCTCTCTTCATCGGCATATTTACTTATTATATATATTTTATTATATTGGATAGATTTTATATACAATTAAATGCAAACAATAATGAGAAACATGTTTTGACATTATGCAAGTGTCTACAGTGCCTCGCCAATCTCGGTTGTGTCGACTCTGACCGAATTCCACGCCCATTCGTCAACTTCAATATCTCACCATTCAAATTTTACTCGTCGGATTGCTTTTTGTTACAGAGCTTTTCGTCTTAGAATTTCACGGACAATACGTTGGTAACTGGCGGTACGCGAGTTCTGAGACATCCTGTACATAGTATATATACGAGGGATTTTCCAAAGTTCTGAGAGTCGTGCAAATTATAAATTGATGAATAAATAGCATTCTTTAAAAGGCTTTTGAAGATAATCTAAGAAAAATAAAAATTAAATTAAATGAATCAAATATATTCAAGTGATTAAATCTAAAACGATAAGTAATGCTGATGAAATGAATCAACATAGGATGTTCGAGTAAATTACAACGCCATTTATTAAGCAAGTAAAGACATATATATGTTTCAACCCTCGGTTCAGGTCCTCATCAGTACAATGAATCACAGAATATCAAAATAGGAAATTTAGTAATAACTCTTAAATTTAAAAAAAAATTAAAATTTCAAGGCATATGAGAGTAAGGTGCAGTAATTGGTGCGCAAATTCAATCATAAAACAAAATTATGACAAATTTTTACATAGATATATTAAAAATTAGACACAAAAATATAATATAAATTGTGTTAAAATTCGGACGTTTTTCAGCCAAATATTTGGTGTCATCATTAGCGAAATACCAGAAATTAAATATGAAGATTTCTTTGCACACTATAACAGATCGAGTGACCACCCAGATGCAAATTCAAATTCCTTCAAATTGGTTGTGATGATGTGCAAGGAAATCTTCATGTTTAATTTCTAGTATTTCGCTGATGATGGCTCCAAATGTTTGGCCGAAACGTCCGAATTTTAACACAATTTGAATATATATTTTTATATCTAATTTTTAATACATCTATGTAAGAATTTGGCATAATTTTCTTTTATGATTAAATCTGTGCACCAATTACTGCGCCTTACTTTCATTTACCTTGAAATTTTTATTTTTTTTAAACAATACCAAATTATTCGGAAAAAAACTGCGTAAAAAAAAATGCTCTAATACATGGGTTAATGATCAAAACTATTAGATATCCACTTGTCGAATTTTTTGTCATCAAATTATCTAATTTGATGAAGTCAAAGAATTGTGCAATGCGTAACATTATTATTATTAAATTGTCCGATTTTAATAAAACAAATGAACGATACTCTCTCATAGAGATGTTGATGGTTTGAGCAATAGACATACAATGGGAAAAATAGTTTCGCAATGGGATAAGTATGTTCAGTTAAAAAGGAAGAATATTGAAAAAAAATTACAATATAATGTTGACAAAATTAATGAACTAAATGATTCCCTAGAAATACATTCCTCGGATATAATATATGTATATGTATACATATATATATTTTAGAAATAAATCGTAAAGCGAGATTGATATTTAAGAAAAATCGAAAGAATTTATTGATGGTTTTTCATCGAATGAACAATAAAATAAAGGATTAATGATTGCGGTCTCTTCTTGTTACAGCCTGCATCCACGAGACCTAATAACGTGGGAGCTGATCGGTAAGATTTGGCGGCGTGCGAGGGTGGTGTCCGCGGGCACCACCGAAAGCTGGGGCACCTCGAGGACGAGGAGGGAATCCTGGAGGAGAAAGAGGTGGTTTGCAGGTGGGAGAGAAGGCCGGAGGTGACTATCTACCCCACATGGACGCCACCCCCAAAGAATCATTCGTACCCCCCACACCGGATATCCTGTCGTCATTATCTCGCCGCGGAATATCCGACTTGAGCGTGGTCGCAGTATCGCCGCATCATACCTTATATCGCCATCAACGCCGTCGAATATCTAGCAGGAGATATCTTTCATTGCTTGTCTTCGGTGGTGATTGTTGTACGTCGAGAACATCACCCCCGTCGTCACCTACGTGCCTCGATCATCTTCATTTTTTGCATCCTGTGGTGGAAGAATTATCGATTTTGCGTCGTACTTTCGACGTTCTGGAAACGGGACGTTGTGCTCCAGAATCGTCTATCGCTGCTGGCAGTGAAACGATCCTATCCGTGGACAGTCCCACGTGGCACTTGAACACGACGACGTCGATCATTCGCCAGGCAGAGGGAGAATTTTTTACGCATCGCGTTTTTACACCGCGTCAACGCGCGTTTGATGCCTATTTTATAACATCTGACCAGCGTCGCGCCAGAAGATCGCTCCATTTAACGGTTGTCACCTTCTGCGTCGACGAATATATCGACAGACTCCGTCCACAAACGCCTAACTCAAAAGTACAGCCTAAAACTAAACCACGCAAACAATGTCACGCAGCGCTGCCACGCGGCCTATGCAAGGTGAGTAATTCTAGATATTGATTTATAATTCGCGATATCCATTATTATCTTGACGCACCGATGCGCTATGTTACATTAACATTTGTGAGCATCAATGATTCTTATTAGAAATAGTGACACATATAGATGTAAATGATTACATAATCAGGAGACAATGTCTCGAGTATAAAGTGTACATTTTATTGTGTGTGTGTGTATATATTATATATATATATTTTTTTTTCTACATAAACATACATATATATACATACATATATATATATATATACACATATGAATACAAAACAAAACATGAATAAACATTTTAAGAATTTTAAGCGCGATCGTATATGTATACGAATATATCAAATACGATAAAGAAAGTCAAGAATGATCAAATTAAGATGTTTCAAATAATATGTGCTTAAAATTCTTAAAATGTTTGTACATACGCGGTTATACGACGCGCAGACATGGGAGCACTTACTTTACTTTTTTTCATTTTTTTAGAAACATCTTACTTTTCCTCGCTTTTCTATACAAAATTCACTTTCCTCATTTTTTCCTATAGAAATAAATATCAATAGTAAAATTGAAGAAGAGAATAAAAAATCATTCAGAACGACAACCGCTCACTGAACGTTCAGTGACCTTATGATGTAAAATATTGTAAAAATACAAGGTGAAATCATCAAATCGATATCGATTCGACATCGATTTTTTATTGTTATTTCTCATTGGGGTAAACCGTCTCTGATTTGGCATCTCTGGTGCAAACAACTCAAGCGCAAGCAAACACGAACATATCTTGTGATTCAATGAACCACAATATTCCTAGCGCAATCGTTACGGTCTGCTTAATTAGGATAAAAATTGGATATTACTCTACGATATAAGTTACAAACAGTCATAAGTTTTTCAAATATTAAATTTTAAATAATAAATAGTTATAGTTTGTACGAATTAAGGTATATAAGCACTAAAATCTGCTTTGACCGAAATAGACTTTCCATTCATTAATGTAATAGAGGTTATGTTTACACTGGCTTTGAATTCTGTGAAAATGTTTCTATTTTTGTTATTATCAGGAATATTAAACACTATACAGTAATAGAGAGAAGAATGATCTCTGAGAAGAGGATAGATGAGAATCCAAAATGTACTATTCATGCAGAATGGTTATCAAGGATTGATGCACTTGGTCATCGAATTGAATTGTGGGGAAGAAAGGTTGAATCTTCAATCTTATTCTATGAAATCTGTAATACAAGCCGTATCCATTGTGCAACTAAAGGATATCGGGCTATTTTTCAGCATGCGAAACATAAACAGAATGCGGATATTAAACTTAATACTAGTTAATAATACTAGTTAATTACATCTCGGTTTGATATCACATCCAGTATCACCAAAAATTGATAAATTTCAAGAACCAAGTATTCAATCACTTTCATCTAGCAGCATTTCAAGTTTTTTCCTGTGCCAGTTTGATATAGTCTAGTATAAATGGAATCTGTATGCATTACATGAAAAAGGAATTGTTGCAGAATTATTTTGGATCATAAAATGTGTTTTGAGCAATTATTCTTCGTTATCATGTGAAGGAATTACAAATTTGTTTATGTTCAGCATAGGTGTTCCTGATATATTTTCACTCAGTAAAAAAAAAGTTGAATATTTGCAAACTGATTGCTTGGGCCCTTATTTTCATAAATTAGTAAGTGAAGATGCGCAGAAAGGCTTTGTGGTTTGTTATGATGAAATTACTAAATCAGAAGGAATGAAAGTATTACAAATTTCAATATAT
>JAANIC010000943.1:161625-179795 GCA_017607545.1 Acromyrmex charruanus | reverse complement strand
ATATATATATATATATATATATATATATATATATATATATATATATACACACACAGGGTGTTTGGAAATTAGTGGTAAGTCTTTCACAGAGTCAGAACTAAACTGAGAAGAAAAGTCTTCTACCATTCTTCTACCATTGTATAATTGTCGGAATAATTAACGAGTTATTAACTTATGAAAATAGTCAAATTCGCCCAGCCCACCGCCAAATGCAAACGCATGACAGAATAGTACCCGCCCCGCGCGGCGAGGCGCGCGTCCGCCGTCACTAGGCACGTTGTTTATAAGTGACAATTGCCGTCGCTAGACATTGCCTAGCGATGGCGAACGCACGTCTCACCGCGTTGGGCAGTCCTATCTTGTCGCGCGCTTGTATTTGGTGGTGAACTGGGCGAATTTGGCTATTTTCATAAGTTAATAACTCGTTAACCATTGCGACAATTGTAAAATGGTAGAGGACTTTTCTTCTCAGTTTAGTCCATTCTACCTCTGTGCGAAAGACTTATTACTAATTTCCAAACAGCCTGTATATTTATATATACTCATACAGGGATTATTTGGAAATTAGTGATAAATCTTTCGCACAGGGACAAGATGGACTGTGTTTGGAAAATAATGATAAATTTTTCGTATAGAGAATATACTAAACTAATAAGAAAAGTCTTTTACCATTTTACGATTTTAGCAATAGTTAATAAGATATTAATTGCTAAAANTATATATATATATATATATATATATACACACACAGGGTGTTTGGAAATTAGTGGTAAGTCTTTCACAGAGTCAGAACTAAACTGAGAAGAAAAGTCTTCTACCATTCTTCTACCATTGTATAATTGTCGGAATAATTAACGAGTTATTAACTTATGAAAATAGTCAAATTCGCCCAGCCCACCGCCAAATGCAAACGCATGACAGAATAGTACCCGCCCCGCGCGGCGAGGCGCGCGTCCGCCGTCACTAGGCACGTTGTTTATAAGTGACAATTGCCGTCGCTAGACATTGCCTAGCGATGGCGAACGCACGTCTCACCGCGTTGGGCAGTCCTATCTTGTCGCGCGCTTGTATTTGGTGGTGAACTGGGCGAATTTGGCTATTTTCATAAGTTAATAACTCGTTAACCATTGCGACAATTGTAAAATGGTAGAGGACTTTTCTTCTCAGTTTAGTCCATTCTACCTCTGTGCGAAAGACTTATTACTAATTTCCAAACAGCCTGTATATTTATATATACTCATACAGGGATTATTTGGAAATTAGTGATAAATCTTTCGCACAGGGACAAGATGGACTGTGTTTTGAAAATAATGATAAATTTTTCGTATAGAGACAGAATATACTAAACTAATAAGAAAAGTCTTTTACCATTTTACGATTTTAGCAATAGTTAATAAGATATTAATTGCTAAAAATTGCTGAAAATTGGTTTTCAATAATTGTTTACTCAAATGCTATCAACTTTACAGACAAACTGTAAGAGACAAAAATTGTTTATCTTTTTCTCATGAAGTTCTGAGAATTTTTTTCAGAATTTTTTCAGAATTTTTTAATACCGTATTTTCTCATGTTGATAAAAATAAGAAAATGAGTCCTAAAAAGTTAATAAAAAATTCTAAAAAAAATTCTTAGAGTTCTATATATAGCGAAGAAAATAAATAATTTTTATTTCTTGCAGTTTTTCTGTAAAGTTGA
The DNA here is from genome assembly GCA_017607545.1 of Acromyrmex charruanus. NCBI lineage: Eukaryota > Metazoa > Arthropoda > Insecta > Hymenoptera > Formicidae > Acromyrmex > Acromyrmex charruanus. The sequence continues at coordinate 178,100 of JAANIC010000943.1, read as the reverse complement.
TAGCATTTGAATAAAAAATTAATGAAGACCAATTTTCGACAATTTTTTGCAATTAATATTTTATTAACTACTGCTAAAATCGTAAAATAGTAGAGGACTTTTCTTCTCAATTTAGTCTGTTTTGCCCCTATGCGAAAGATTTATCATTATTTTCCAAACACCCTGTATACATTTATAGGTGAGTTTTTGGAAAACTGACATGACATCTCCGCGAAAGTGTTCTTTAGGAAAATATAACGATCCATATTTTTTTTTTTTTTTTCTTTAAAGCGAATCATTTAGCCGTGATATTAATTGTAATTTTTCGACATTTTGAAAACATTAATTTTGTCAGTTTTTTTTTACCTCATAGTAAATATTTAAAAAAATAACATAACAATTTCTTATGTAAAAAATTCTCTATTTTTCAATAAAAATAGTCTCGATTGATTTAAATTTCATAAAAGTAGTGAAAATCATAAATTTTCGAAAAAACGCGTTTTTCTTTATGATCTTAGGCATTTACATTAAAATAAATATTTTTTTTAGAAAGCTGACAATTTTTTATATAAGGAACCGCTTCATTTAAGTTGGAAGCCAATTTAGTTCAATTGCAATAAAATAATTTAATCAAAAGTAGTAAAAAAATTTATGATATATTAATACATGTTGTATTAAATGTTATTTATTACAAAATTAATAATTGATCACATATATACAGAATTTTTAATTATTTTATTATTTTGATTTTAAGAGCTTTACTAGATATTGAAACAACTTTCGCTTCAGTAAATAATTATCATAATTGGCTAATTATAATCATATGATAACCCTAAGTTCCTTTAATTCTAATTGCTCGAGACAATCGAATATTTAAAAATTTTATTATTTTATTATACATTTCATTGTCCACGTAAATAAAATCGATATTGTTGATAGAGATTGTAGATTGAGATGCTCACTGGTATGATTGGAAAAGCTGATAAAATTTCCTCACGTGTTTCTAGTTGCAAACGTGCTCGATATGCGAGACGTTTTATAATACCAGCCAAACCATCACATGCATCTTTTCTGTGAGCAGTTGCAAAGAAATACCATTCAGCTTCAATTTGAAATGTTCAATTATATTTATAAACGCCTTCTTGTTTTTAAAATGTTAAAGTGTACCATAAAAAAAATAATAAAGTTTGATTATTTGGCTGAATTTGTTTTTTAAACATCTGATAAACTCTTTTTGCATCATGTAGATTGAGACTGAATCATGTTTAAGACAATCTGTTATCACTACATAATTACGATGCAATGAATCATTTTCCCGATAATAAAGTACGATTGAAAACAGAATGACCTGGTCGTTGTTCCAGTTAAACGTTTGCGCGTGATAACAAATTGTCTTAAATACAATTCAGTCTCAGTTTACATGATACAAAAAGAGTTTATCAGATATTTAAAAAACAAATTCAATCAAATAATGTAACTTTATTATTTTTCTGATGGTACATCTCAACATTTTAAAAACAAGAAGACGTTTATAAATTTAACCAAACATTTCAATGACTTTCAAATTGAAGCTGAATGGTATTCTTTGCAACTGCTCACGGAAAGAGTACATGTGATGATTAGGCTGGTATTGTAAAACATCTCGCGCATATCGAGCAAGTTTGCAACTAGAAACACGTGAGGAAAAATTTGATCAGCTTTCCAGTCAATTATATTAGTGGGCATCTCAATCTATCAACAATAAATAACACAATTAAGCCTAGCATGATATTCATGGATTCAACGATTTCATTGCTGTAACTTTTTTATAATATTGTATAATTTGAAGATTGAGGTTAAAAAAAAAGTTTTAACTGTCCATAGATATGATAAGCCTGCAATGGTTTTTTTTGCGTTGTTCTCGATGTAAGAATGCACAAAAGTTTAAAGAGGGTACTTGGGACTCACATGTGATTAGCTTGTAAGTTTTCGGGGTACTCCTTTAATTTTTATTAAATATATGTTTACTGAGTTTCGTATAGTATAAAAGTACACGAAAATGTAGAACTAAAAAGAATTATATTTTAATATAATAAATATAGTAGAAATTTTATAATTTCTGTCAGTCTTCGAAGATCGTTCGGCCGAAGCGGATTTATTGCTTTGGAGTGAGCATCATCCTCTAAACTAAATCCTAATAAACTTAATTATACATGTTATAATAATATTTATACATGTCCTTTATCTGCTTATATTATTACTTTTTTATATTGTTCAAGTAATAAAATTTTATTCATTAATTGTAAACTTAAAATATATAGATTTTTCAAAAATGTTGATTTTCAATATTTCAAATAATTATACTTTTTTGTGCGATTCATATCGTCCCTCCCCCTTTTTTTTGTTAATCCAAAGGGTCAACTAAAAAAATTCTGCGGGTTTTTGCTTGAACATTACATTTACAAATTTGAGAATTTTTTATCCAAAGTAGTCATTTTTTGAGAATTTTTCCAATACAATTTCTTTGAAGCATTGTAATTAATTGAAAATAAAATATTATTTATTTAATTCATATTTATTTGTCTTTGTCTGATTTCAAGGTATAAATTTCACACGTTTTCAATTAAAAAATACGTATTCAGTCTAGAGTTATAGCATAACAAAGTTGCAGGGTTTCACAAACCCTAGTGTTAGCAGCAACCAAAAATAACAATACCATACTAAAATTAAGGACGATAAGAATCAGTGCGGAATTGATGTTTTCTTTATTTTGAATGTTTCGACTCTCTTTAGAGTCCTCAGCAAGAATGATACAAGTATAATTAGCTCACATGTCCATAATGCCTAAGTCACTCGTAAATTGACAAAGATGCACACAACAAAGATGTTAATCTAACATTTTTTTAAAAACAAATCTTATTAAAGTGATATATGCGTAAACAAATGACTTACCATCATGGAACATGAAGCATTGCACTGAAGCTTTGTTAAACATATTAAAACTTAAAAAGTAGAATTGTTAAAATTAAATATAAAGATCACACATTTTTAGAACACACGTCCGTGTATGACAACATGTCACTCAGATGTGAACTATTTTCGAAATAAGAGGACACACAGTAAACATTAAGGCAAATTTGCAAATATGACGAACAAAACATATGTATATAATTGTTAAGTCAAATCGATAAAAACCGCAATAAATTGTTGTATAAAAATTAAAAACTGTCAAAATTATTAAAATTATAAAATAAAAAATTACATAATAAAAAGAAAAAAAGAAGAAGAAATTCAATATAAAATATATCTCATTAAAATTGTTACATTTTCGTCAACCAATAAAATTTTATCAAAATAAATTAATAAACTATAAATCTAAAAAGGTTTATAACATCAGTCAGAAGAAATTTTCAAGCATCGCTGCTGAATATTAGGTATGATGCAGACCTATATCTGAACGTAAATTAAGGCTATTCCTTTGCATGTATATGAATTTCCGAAACCAATCTTTTGTTCAAAAATTTCTCCTTGTCTAAAATTTGGACGTTCTCCCAATCGAAGTCATATGAAAATTCAATACGATGTTCAATAATTACAGAGTGAGTGTCAATGTTCCAATTTATATGTCTATGATGTTCAAATATTCTGCTGGAAAGTTTTCTGCATATTTGTCCCACATATGATGTATCTCAATCTTTACAAATCTTATAGATCACATTTTTATTATTTAAATTTTGGAAATTTTGGAATACTTTTGTGAATCTATTTAATTTGTTATCGCTGAAAAACGCTAATTTTATGTTGGTGTCTTTACAAATCGACGAAAATTTCTCTGACGTAGAATCAATATGTGATAACAAAAACCAAGATACACGATCACTAATCATATCTTCATTTGGGACATTATTACTAAAAAAATTTTTGTTAAACCAATTTTAGACGACTATTGATCATGTCAAAAACAAATTTTGCCGGATAGTCATTATTTAGTAATGTACAAATAATGAACTTAATATTGTTATAATGAAATTTTGGATCTAAGAGTAACATAGTTTTGTCCAACATACCTATTATGATATCTTATTTGAGAAATAGGAGGTAAATAATGAGGTAAATAGTTCAGTTATCGTTCTGAGAATGTTGGTTTGTGGTACCAATCTAAACAGTTATTGTTATTAATACATTGTTATATCTAAGAAATTAATACTATTGCCTCCTATTTCCAAGGTGAATTGCAATCTCGGATGAAACGAATTAAAAGTTGTCAAAATAAAATCAATCATATCAAATGGGACTGCTATCACGATATCATCAACATATTTAAAGTAAAAGGACAATTGAAAGCCTAACATTGCTATTGCTTTAGTCTCTAAGTCTTACATGACTAAATCTGCCATAATAGGCGATAAAGGCGATCCCATTGATGTATCAAAGTTCAATTTGTATATCTCCCCATTAAAAGTGAAATACGTCGAGTTAAGTATTAATTTTAGTGCTATAAAAAATTCTTTTTCCGGAATAGTCGTTGATTTTTTTTTATATAATTCTACTATTAGTCACACTCTCAATCGCCAAATCTAATGGAATGTTAGTAAACAACGAGATGATCAAGAGAAATTAAAGATAATTAAAGTACTATTTGAAATGTAATTTTTATTTTTCCAATGTGATAATAGTTGAACTTTTTTTGTGAGAATATTGATAGGGTTTTTTATGACTTTAGTAGATGTTAGAATCATCAAGCATTTCTTTGACTTTCGAAATGTATTTTTATTTAGAGCTACAGTAATATTTCCCTTGTCTGCCTTAGTGAAAATGATGTCTGAATTATTAGTGCAAAATTGTTTTGTATATCGTATTAGTTGAGTTAATCGTTTACTGATTATGTTATTTTGAACAAAAGATAAATAATTTTTCAATATAGATGTGATACAATTCCTGATATTTAAAATATTACTAGGTTTAATTTTCCTTTGTGTGTGTGTTTTATTATTATTATTATTATTATTATTATTATTATTATTATTATTATTATATAAATTCTAATAAAGTTCTTTTTTTATTAAATGAAGGTAACGCGAAGTTTTCCCCTAATTGTAACAAATATTGAAGTTTTTCAGGAATTTTAAAGTCAGAAAATTAATAAATTAATAAATTAATAAATGTGAATCAACTTTCTTTGATGTTATTTCAATAAATTCAATAGAATCTATTTTAATGTTGAAATGATTGTTGGACAAGAATTATCACCATGGATAAATAACTGATATTGAGTATGGAAATCCGAACTAGTACCAATCTGATACGGCTGATTATTCAATACATGATAATGAATCGGAGATATATCATTATAAATTCTTCTTTTATTTTTTTGCAACATCCATTTTATTTTTTTCGAGAGAATGATTTTCTCTTTCCTCATATGAGATTGAAAGGTATTTTCTTGTTTTGCAAAAAAAGAATTACAAATTGATGTAGGAATATGTTGTTGAGAATGTTTCTCCTGAGATTCAAAATTTGTTTATACGAGTTATCATTAGATCTATAAGCATCATTAAGCTCTATTTTTAAAATTCTTAACATATATTGATTCCTAAAATAGTTCATTCTTGTTATTGTTCCTTTGTAAGTATTATGAAACAAAAAGAGTAGGGATGACGATAGGCAAAATTGGTCAAAATGTGCAATCCGACTCCAAGCCTGATACAGGAATTAAATTCATATATAAGAAAAAAAAATTTTTTAATATTTAACACGCTACTTTTTTTATTATTTATATGTAGAATTAATTTATGGTTTTAAATACAATTTATTAATTATATAATGCGTCGCATATTTTATTTTACAATTTTTGAAAACGCATTTATGGTATCGATGGAATTCGAACTTATGGTTCTTCGATTTCTGGAGTGGTAACTTAACACACTAACGCTGAGCTATAATCGCATGCTCACTGAAAAAAATATTTATATGATTATCTTTTGCTGAATCTTTTGCGATCTTACTAGTATAATCATATAATATTGCAATCTACATGGAAAATTACAGATTATATTAACTTCACGTGCAGTATTTTTGGAATTCCATTGAACATGAAATTTCACAATACAAAAATTCACATACAAAATGTAAAATATAAAGGCGAGCAGAAGGCTAAACCTAGTAAAAAGTAGTATTTTCACATATATTTTATCATTAATGTATATTTTTTTAAAAACTCTAGAAAAAAATTCTAGTCATGTTTAGATAATTTTCCAGTCATAAACATATATAACTTTCATGTAAAATTACATGCATTTTGTTTCAGTATATAAATTCACATGAAATTGAAGCACTCAAGATCCAGCTTTGACCAATATAGGCATTGCTTCTTACTTATTGTATAAAGCATTTGTCGATATTTAAATTTTTTATAAAATATTATAAAATATTTCTAGCCACTAAAATAATGCGATCTATTAAAGTTTTAATAAAAGATCAAAGTAACAATAAAAATAACGGCTGAATTCATTACTGTAATGATGTGACAACATTATTATTACAGATAGAAAAAAAGTAACGATCGTTTTCGAAAAAAGGTAAAGAAAACGATAACAACATTACAAGTAGGGAGTAGTTTATTTGCATGTTGGTATACAATCTTAGACCAATATTACATGTGTCCGTTTTTTATCGTATGACATTTTTTAAGCCTGTTGATTGGCTATAGAACAAAAAGGTTCAAAATTCTCTGCTTTGCAATCAATTAAGTAACACGCTTGAAAAATTCGTCGTACAACAAAAAACATACGCATGTAATATTGACCTTACAAGTAATTTTGCGTTATTTTCTAAAAATATAGAGTATCTCACAACTACCGAATTTCCTCTTAAGGATATATTCTTGAGATAATTTTGAGAAATGTCGAAGCTACAATAGTTTTTGAATTATAATGGATTAAAAATAGTGTGTAATTCTAGCCTCGATATTTTCGTATTAGGATTTTCATCTTAGAATGTTCAAAAGAATCCAGAAATAATAATAAAGGCTCTAAAAAAAATGATTTTATACTTGTAAGCATTTAAAGTTAGCTTATATAATTCAAAAAGTTATTGTATCCTCGACATTTTCGTATTAGAATTTTCATCTCAAAATTACCTTAAGAATATGTCCTTAAGAGAAAATTTGGTAGTTGTGAGACATCCTATATATGTTACATGATTCCTGAAACCGGTATACGTGTCTATATAATGCATTATATGAAGAAGTCCATTGTATGTATGTGTGTGTGTGTGTGTGTGCGCGTGCGTGCGTGTGTGTGTGTGTGCGCGTGCGTGCGTGTGTGTGTGCGTGTGTGTGAGTGTGTGTGTGTGAGTGTATGTGTGCGTGCGTGCGCGCGTGTGTAATACGAAGCATCATATATATAAAATACTCGAGATACTCGCATGTATATTGATCAATTTCGGTTGACTCATCGTTGATTTATCGACCGGCTAATTCTAATTTTACTTTTTTTCAAGCTTTTTAAATCAAGTAATTGAACGCTTTTATGCCTTACGTCATTTTTGCTTTCAACTTCCTCGAATGACCAGGCCATATTTCCACGAAAAGTAAAAAAAGTATGGATAAAGTTTCTCCACTTACGCGTTTATTCAGGCAATCTCTCGCCATTTAATTACTCGATAGTTGATCTGTTATTTTTTCCTTTTATGTACATATTGTACAAAAGGAACAGTTATAATAGCCGTGTTCCTATTTTTAATAAATAACATTTTTTGAAAATTGTAATAATATTTAATATTCCTAAATTGATCTAAATTTACGAATTTTGTTTATTCAAATCAATGTTTGTGTTTAAATGATATAAATGCAAAATAATATCAATTGTGCTTATATAAAATTCTCTTATGTTATAATTCAGACACTTGCTCCACAAGTTTAATATTAATATTATTCTATGTTCCTTACTTCTTCTATAACGCGTCGCAGTTTCTGTAGATCAGTAGAGAGCTGCTGTTTCTCTTCTAATGAAACAGTACAACTTTTTTTCTCATGAAAAGTCGTTCAATGATTTCCATTAAAATTTAAAAATAAATTATATAATAATAAACGTCGCGTTTAAAACTATTCTGCTCTTTTAAACGAGATACAGTTTTTACCAATTCGTATCATAGCATTTTCCATGAAGCGATTAAACGATTTGAGTTCTTCTTTCTTGGGCTGTTCGTATCAACTGCGTAGCGTATTGAGTCGAATGAAACCCCCGGCCTGCATTTGCCACTGTCAGTGCAACAGCAATCCTCTTTATCCCCATGGTCGTCGACGTTATCATCGTCGTCTCGAATTTTCGCCGCGCCGTCAACGCCGGCGTCGCGACGCTCCTGAGCGGAGCGTGGCGCCGTCGTTGGACGATTCCTCGAGATTGCGCGTCTCGACACCCGAACGAGCCAGCCAGCCAACCCTGCCAACCAGCCAACTAGCCAACTAGCCAGCTCTTGTACGTGCCGTGCGAGACTTTCGTTACGTCGCCCATCGCGGTGAAATGTCGCCGTGATCCTCCGCCGGAGGGAGAAAAAGCGGACACCCTTAGTGTGTGCTACTGTTATTTGTGGGCGTTAGTGGTGCATACGCGTGCTGTACGTGGTTTCGTTGTCAACCAGGTGTCCTTTCGCGCGCCGGCTCGTCGTCGTCGTCGTCGTTGATTCGCGCTCGGTGCGTTCGTGAAGTGATAAGGGTGACGACGACGACAACGACAACGACAACGACAACGACAACGACAACGACAACGGCAACGGCAGCAGTGATAATAGTGATGGTGATAATGATAATGCTGATAATGATGGTATCAGTACCGCTGCTATGTGAAATGAAAGACAGTGCCCGCCCAATCACCGGCTGATCTATTTGTGACTCCCATTATATCCCAGGGGAAATCTCGTGTGTCCTGTTAACTCGACGATAATGACGATGTGATCATTCAAATATCCGTTTCACCAATCCGTTCGTCAACGTCTCAAGCGTGTTTTCGTTTCGATCGTAAATGATGCTACGTAAAACGTAACGTGATCGGGGACATTCTCGGTGATACGAAACGACGATGGTGTGATGACACGGATTTGCTATCACGCATGCCGACGTCATCACACCCACATCTACCTTCCCATTCTGATTTGCGAGCAATCGAGGGATTCGTTACGATCATTGATACAACGCTACGACGATCCCGCGCCGTCGTCTGCTAGCTACGAATTTCCTTCGCGTTGGTCCGCGTATAGGAGGAAACCAATCAGCGCTCAGGATAACCAACGTTGACCTCATCGCAACGGCGACGATCGATTGCCATTTAAAAGCTTCACGGGCGTTCGTACGCGCCTCGTCGTCGCTACACGCGCTTACGCGGTAAGGCTCCTCTCTTTCAACTTCCGTACTCTTTCCTCTTTCACAAATCATACTTTATCGTATTTTATTCGAGGAAAGATAGATAAATTAATTAAAAGGGCAAAGATCAATTAATCGTAAAAATTATATGGAAAGTTTTATTTATTGAGAAATATTGCTAAATTTTTATGGAATTTATTTTTATTATTACTGTGAAGTAACTTAATTAAGTAATGAAATTCATCGATACTAAGATTGGAAAATTGAATATTTTGGTTTAGCAAGAGCGTCGATTAATTCACAAAATCAATCGGTTGATTTCGGAGATGAAAAATTAATTTAGTTTAGTTTGGCAAGAAACTTTAATTTTTGGTCAATTGAACTTTAATTTTTGTTGTTTTGATGGAGATGAAATTATTGGTGAATTCGTTTCGAGAACTGAAAAATTAATTTAGCCTAATTGAATGAAAAATATTTTTTCTCAATTGAGTCTCTCTTTATACTAAATCGAACAGCCACCATGGCCTATTTATTTCTCTTTCCTTTCTTTCGGTCTGGAATTTTCTTTTTTCTTTCTGTATATGGACAACGATCATTAAAATAATGCCGGCGAGGGTGCTTTTATGACGAGCTGATGAGAAATGAAGTTGTTTCCTCGAGGACGACATAATGAGAACGACGAGTGAAAAAGCATCGTGCTGAGTATTGAAATCGGGCAGATCATCCCTTGTGGTCAAAGAAATCTTCAAACTGTATTAAGAGATTTAAACATACATATCTCAGTAATATGACGTCAATGAAATTTGGCTGGGAAGAGCAACGAACGTTAGAAACAAGTAAAAGATTTTGTATCTTGTCTGCGACTTTTTTTTTAATTTGCTATGTTAAAGACAGAATAGGCAGAAAGGCTTCAAAAGAGGGACGCTATTGTGTTAGCGTTTATCAAATACAAAATGCATTTCCTTTTCGCTGCAAAATGAAAAGTAGGTTACTCAACCTTTTTTTCGATGTTGATTTTACAGCTGCATTCGCGTGCCTGTCGATCGATAAACCGCAGAGCAGAATGACGGGACAATGAGGTTCGCGTTTTCATTTGAACGCTCGGTGAAGTTTAATTAATTAGAAGTCTTTTCCAGCGTGTCGCGAAGCGCGTCGTTTAACTTGTCTTTCACGATTTTATGGCGATGTTTATCGGCTCGTTCGGGCATAACCTGACCTTGGAAATGTATTCGCCAGGAGAGATATACGGTTGGCGTTACGATGTGAGAGGGAATAACCCCCCCGCCCCCGGGGGTAACTTTTTCGTACAGCTGTTATGTCAAAAAATGTGAGCGTCGCCGATGCCACGTGTCGTTAATCATATCCATCAGTCGCTTTGCGAACGTACGCGCGGATCAATAATAAACGTGCAGACAATCAACTAGTGGCTGAATTATTGCAAAGCAAAAGGTAAATATGTGGCTCATCGAAAATTCTATTATATTCGCAGCATAGCATTCGATATGATCGAAAGTTGCGTATTTGGGCGTAAAGTCACGGAAGTAGCGGAAAACAAATTGTCAATTTTGTGACCGTATAAGAAAAAGCCAATTAAAGTCCATTTGTATTGAGAATTTGAGAAAATGAACTTCCACATTTATCCTAATTCTATAAATTTCAGCTACATTGAATCGAATAAGTGCATTTGCAAATAATTTATGAACTTGTATTCGCTATCAAAGTTAAAAAAAATATGAATTTATTGCTTCATAATAATTGAGAGATTTAATTGTCCGATCTTTTCATACATAGGTTTACTGTAAATGGATCAACGGTGGGTGAATCTCAGTTATGGCTAGTTAGTTTATAGCGCTGATACTTTCAAACATAATAACACAATTTACTTTAATCCCCTATTGCTTAATCGCTTAGCTTGCAGCCGATGGAAGTCTGGATAATGTAATGGATAGAAATCTGTATCTTGTAATCCCTATTACAAGAAGAAGTGTCACTTCATCAGCTATAATATCTATTGACATTCGTTGATAACTTTAAAATAAATTTCCGCGCAGAAATAATCTGACAGAATATTTAATCAACATTGATGACAACGTCAGAAATTATAAATTTTTGGCTAAACTTCAAAAATATAAATGATTCATCAAGCTTGTTTTTCGTCAATGTTTAAATTAGTTCTGCCGGTAACGTTTACTTAATTTGAGCTTTGGTCGCTAAGAATTTTTAAGTAAAAAATTAATAAAGTGTCGTAAACCTTTATCGATAGATCGTCTCTAGTTCTTTTAAAGAATCTTCAATTAAAATGCTCGAAAGGACATCTGGCGATAGTAATAGATATTCTATATAGGGATGCTGATTTACGCAAGACGATGATACTGCTTGGTGGCCTGGAAAACTTTAAACTAGAGCAATTTAATAATTCAGCACTTATAGGGAATGAGCAATTCAGTTATTATTAATATCTTGTGGTTGACTTATGTATATATACATTGACTAAATACAATGACTAAATACGTTCGATGTTGCAGATATCTACGTTGTGTCATTAATTGGTGATAATTAATTGGTGATAAGAAACTGTACAAATTCTTGACTACGTACCTGACTCCGCGTACACCGATTCCGTATTAATTTTTTTATAACTTTCTTATAGAGTATTTGAGAACAAACAATTATGAGATCAAAAGATCTATCTTGAATTTTTTTTAATAAAATGTTCTTAAAGTTACCACTGGCTCTTTTTAAAACATAAGAACGAAACTCCATCAGCTTAATAATAAACAATATATCAATATTCAAGATTACAAAATCGTGGAATTAGGCACAAATTAAAGTAATTCGGGAGCAGCCAGTCAGCCAGCGATAATATCGATTAATCACCATAACCCCAGAGTAAAATACATGTTAATGTAAAAAAAATCCTTTTTATACGTTTCTTACGAAATAATTTAAAAATTTTTTTCGCCTTTTAATCGAAAGATACTTCATTTTAGAATTACTGTCGGATTACTGTCTTGTGATATCCTTTAAGAAATATTTTTTATTTATTTTTGGCTTTAGATTATATTTGCTAAAGTAAATTTCATTAAAGATCTAACGTTACGCTCTGATTATTTTCTAATGAATGTAAAAATAAAATATACTTATGTGTATATTTTACAATATATATAAAGCAATCTTGTATAAAAACTAAATGTTTAATGTAGATAGGTATATTAAGGCTTGATATTTCATTTTTTAATTAACTTGTGATAACCTGGTGATAATGTAAACATTGTATTTTTCTAGCTATGACTAAACTAAAAGTTTTGAGTAACTTTTAAAATTATCACTATAAAACTATCACTTTAGTGTTTAATGACAGCTAGAAAAAAATGTCATAATTAAAAAATTAAAAATTATTTTCGTGATTTAATTTATTATTTTGAAAAATAAATTATTGCACTGAAAAAAATTTATTAAATCTTAATACATATTTCTTTGAATAGTACAATTGTGACTAAACATTTATTTATAGTGAATAAATATTTACGCAATTTTAAAAAAATGCACAATTTTAAAAAAATGCAAATCAAATTAATGCACTCAGAGAAAAAAGTCGTATTAGTAATTACTATAAATTTAATAGTTAAATAGCGCCTCAACTGTATATACTATATTATAAAATTCTAATAAGAATACTAAATTAAGTGAAAAGTGAAAATATAGTAACATTAACCGTATAGTAATATTAATCAATTACAAATTATTAATACTATATTTTCTTAGTTCAATTTTAATTTACTTATTGTTTTTATTAAAACTATATAATATATAGTTACAAATGTATGCATTTTTCATTTATTTTTGTCTTCCAAATTCTAATCCAATGCTGCGCTTTTTACACAGTAAACTGACAAGGTAAGATACCCAGATGTCCAATTAGTTTTGCAACAGTTAGAAGTTATATATTTTACCTCTTGTTAACTGTTAAAATGAATATCATTCGCTCGGAAAATTTGATATTCGTTAGAGAAATGGATTCAAAGTCCGCTATAAGCGATTCTGAAAATGAGTTTAAATGACATTTTTTTCATAATTTTTTTTTCCTTTTTAGGTTTTTCTATATACGAGAGCAAGTCAATAAGTTTGTAGAAAAACATAGTAAAATACATTTTTTTTTATTGATTCATTTTTATTCTCAACATAGTCTCCTTTCAGCTCGATACACTTAAACTCCAACGATTCTCCAACTTTTTCAAGCCGTCCGAATAATATGATTTGTCCAACCCTTCGAAGTAAGCCTCTGTTTCGGCGATGAGCTGCTCTCTGGTGGTGAATCTCTTTCCTCCGAACCATTTCTCAGGTTTGGAAACAGGAAATAGTCGCAGGGGGCTAAATCTGGCGAATATGTGTATGCTGGATGGGGAAGCAATTCGTAGCGGAATTCATTAAATTTGGCCATCAGTGCCGAGCACGTGTGAATCCGTGCATTGTCTTGATGAAAGAGCACTTTCTTCTTCGCCAAATGGGGACGTTTTTTTCTTTAAAATGTTGTTGAAGCGGTCCAATAAGGCTGCGTAGTAATCGCCATTGATCGTTTGCTTCGACGGAAGGTAATCGATATGAATTATTCCGCATTAAAAAAAACTGTGGCCATCACTTTTCACGATCTTCGCCTTCTTCGGAGTTGGTTCACTCGATGAAGTCCATTGTTTTAACTGTTCCTTCGTCTCGGATGTGAAGTAATGGATCCATGTTTCGTCCACAGTAATGAATCGACGCAGAAATTCATCTGGATTACGTTGAAACATCTCCAAACATTGTTTTGAAATCGTCACACAGTCGCGCTTATATCCACAGTGAGCAAACGCGACACTCGATAGCTTTTTCATACCCAATTGTTCATGCAAAATTGAAATCACTGTGCCATGTGATATGCCTGTAGCCTCAACAAGCTCGCGCACTTTCACTCGTCGATCAATCAAAACAATATCGTGGATTTTATCGATAATATCTGGCGTAGCAGCGTCAATTGGACGTCCCGAACGAGGTGCATCACATGTGGATGTACGATCATGTTTAAATTCATTCACTCAATTGTATATAGTCGCAAACGCTGGTGCAGATGTGCTACATCTATTACCAACTCGGCTTATCCGGAACATTATCCAACTCGGCTTTGATTTCTTTCGGTGTTAAACCTTTCATATGTAAATGTTTGATCGCTGCACGAAACTCGTTTTTTTTTTCATTTTGCAAAAAATACAAAGGTTATTCGCTTTAATCGTCTACAGAAATGAAACCACGCGATGAATTCCGCTCAAAATTTGACAGTAATCAGCTGAAAGACGCTACTTGTCAAAAAGTAATGTGACGTGACACTGCGAGTGTCAGATTTTCTAAGAACTTATTGACTTGCTTTCGTACATGTGAGTAATATATAAGTAAGTGGAATATATATAAATATGTAAATGGAATAGAAAGGAAAAGTTAGATCTTGATTTCAATGGTGGGTGGTGTTAATATATTTTTATTTATTCCTCCCAAAGTTCGAATTGCGTTTGGTATGATACACTTATAAAGTTATACGAATGTATGAAGTATATGTATATACGTATATATATATATATATATATATATACTTTCTTACTTATTATACATTTTCGTTAATGTATTATTATATGTTTTCAACGAATTGAAATTTGAAAAATTAAAAATATTTTGTCTTTGCGTTCATCATTTAACTTGATAATTATAGTGAGAATACGTTGGCCATCATAATTTCTTACGACTACATCACAAGACACAGCCACATGTCGTATAGTTCGATTTTTCGTTCAGTTTTTAATTGTATGATCCATCAATTTTTTAATTGTATTGTATTGATTGTTATTACGATATTGAGAAGGTCCGAAATCGATCTGCAGTAGGATCGAAACATCCATTGTTATATTATATATTAATTGAATAAATTTTTTACACGCGGACATCTAATGTTCGGCTCTCATAGGCATTATAATTTTTTAATTAAAAATATTTTATTGTAAGTTCTGTTCTGTTTTTCTATAAGAAAAATTAGAAATACATTTGAAGCTACCAATGGAATCGAAATCCAAGTTTTCTTTTCTATTCCACTTACGTTATTACTTATACATATGTAGAAAAAACCAAAAAGTAAAAATTTATGAAAAAATTTCATTTACCCATTTTCGGAGCGGACTTTAACTCCATTCTTCTAATGAATATCAAATTTTCCGAATAACATTCATTTTAGTTAATAGAAGATAGAGTACGATAGGATATTACAACTTCTAACCATTACTTTTTCAAAACTAATTGGGTAACTTTCCTTGAGTGATTTTCTTCTTAGGAGAAACCACAGATTTCTATATATATTACTAGACTGCTAACATGTTTGCACTCTGAAAAAGTGGCTCCCAATTTTGACGTATGTACGCATGCGTCGAGAACTGCTCCGCGTGACATATATCTGCACATGCGCACACAACACACTATTTTGACAGGTTAACCGATTTAACAGTATTAAAACCACCAAATACTTATTTTCATAATCCAGCTATTATAAATTATTCTAATTTATAAGGAATTGAATAAAATCGCATCTTTTATATACATTTATTAATATTCAATTGTCTTTCCAATATCTTTACCTTTTTACTTTTTCTCTTCCAAAAGAAACAATATTTTTCGCTATGAAATCACACCACTTTCATAAGGTTATACGTTTAGCATATGAACAGTTGGTACAAAACACAGCCATACTGCATTCCTTTGGGTATATTTGTGACACATGCGCAGAATTACCATACAATTTTGGGGTCCATTTCACATAAGTTTGTTCTAAGAAGTTAAGCGGGGAGCACAGACTCTTGCATGACGCATAACACATGAGGCATAAGAAGATGAACCAATTAAAGTCCTTCCTTTCTATTTCTTTTCTTTCCGTAAAATAAAGGACTGTGATTGATTGATTTTCTTATGCCTCATGTTTTATACGTCATAGCATTATGCAAGAGTCTGTGCTTTTCGCTTTAAGCAATCTAGTAGCGTGTGTGTGTGCGTGTGTGCGTGCGTGCGTGCGTGCGTGCGTGCGTGCGTGCGTGCGTGCGTGCGTGCGTGCGTGCGTGCGTGCGTGCGTGCGTGCGTGCGTGCGTGCGTG